>RCUC01134092.1:0-70805 GCA_003697995.1 Taxidea taxus jeffersonii
CTTTGTGGTAACTTTATCAGAAACCAAATGATCTTCTATGCATGCGTCTGATTCTGTACTTTTATTCTGTTCCACTGTAATCTGGTTTCCCTCTGATACTACACCATCTTGTTTACTATAGTTTCATACTAAGTCTTAGAGTCAAGTAATATTAATGCTCTCACTTTGTGCCTGCCTCCTAAACTCACTGTTCCATTAGCTTAGTAATCAATAATGACTGGATAGAGATTTAATTAAACGCCTGGAACCGAAAATATTCCAGTCTTTGCTGAAGTATATTCTGGCAGAAGGGATTCTTGGGTATGCCTTCTTTTTATTTTATTTTATTTTTTTATTTACTTGATAGACAGAGATCACAAGTAGGCAGAGAAGCAGGCAGAGAGAGAGGAGGAAGCAGGCTCCCCGATGAGCAGAGAGCCCGATGCGGGGCTCGATCCCAGGACCCTGAGATCATGACCTGAGCCAAAGGCAGAGGCTTAACCCACTGAGCCACCCAGGTGCCCCTTGGGTATGCCTTCTTGTGTGTCTAAAACTATACTTCTTTATATGTTGGCTAGGCAAACAAACCCATATTCAAAATATATAGAACTTAAAGACATTGCTTTATTGTTTTCCAGAATCTAGTGTTTCATATAAGATTTCTAAATATAAAAAAAAAAAGATTTCTAAATATCAAGTCATTGATAGTTTGTTTTCACCTCTTGAGGAGAATTTAGGATTTTCTGTGTTCTTTGGAACTCAGATATGCTCCAAAACTCAGTTGCTTTGGTGGGAGGAAGATATAGGAAGCTATTTTAAAAATCTAGACTTCTGGGAAAAAGAACTGTGAAAAATGGGTTTCCCCCCACAGAGCCTTATGAGCTCCTACTCACATGTAGGAGTGATGCCTGTCTGATGCCTCAGGCCTGCCTTTGTCCCCAGTATTCCTGTCTGTGCCCTCTTTCTTACTTTGAAATTCCTCATCCCGTCTGTCAATGGGTCTTGCCTTTTACAGGCTATTTTGAGTCCTGAGGACCAGGCTTGGGCTACTTGTTCAGCTGACAGTCATTTTTGCTTTACCTAGAAACACGTCTGAAAGTTTTATTCCCCTTATAAAAAAAAAATCAAAGCTCAGAGAATTATCTGCTTTACCTTATATATATTTTTTTCAGTTCAGTATACAAATGTTTGGAAATTAAGTATAACAACTTTGCAGCTAGATCTAAAAGAAAAATGTTTCAGCTTGAACCCCAAGTTGTGATCTGAGGATCACATATACTTACTGGTAAATGTTATTGCCTATGAAAATTAATTTGAGGTTTAAATAGGCAAAAAATGTCATTAGAGGTGATAACGTGTTAAAGGGAGCATCGCATGCCCATTTTCATTTCATGAATCTTTCTTAAATTATGTAATGCCATTAAAATTGAAACCAGCCTATGGAAGACCACAGCTATGGATTAAAAGTGGTTGAAACAGCTATGCCTTTGTGTGTGTGTCTTTAACCTAGAATGTCTGCTATTAAACAGCATAAGAAAGGGCTATTTCTTTCCCAAACATTCAGCAGAAAAGGGTGGGGGGAGGAAGATATAGGGGTGCCTGGGTGGCACAGTACGTTAAGTGCCTGACTTTTGGTTTCAGCTCAGGTCATGATCTCAGGGTCATGACATCAAGCCCCATGTCAGGCTCTGTGCTCAAGCAGGGAGTCTGCTTATGCGTTTCCCTCTCCCTCTGTCCCTCCGCCCCTCTCCTGCCCATGCATGTGCATGCACCCTCTGTCTCCCTTCCTCAACTAAATTAATTAATTTTAAAAAAAGAAAAGATATAAACTAGGATAGATGCTTTGTGTAAAAATGTGGTTTCTGAATGCAAGTTTAAATATCCTTCTGCTATAGCATATTCTGACTGAAATTTGATAGATACATGGAAGGTAAGAAGAAGATAAGTTACCTTCTCTTGGCATTTTAACACGTGTACAAGGAAGCATTCCTTTAAATACTTCAGTCAACAGTATTTGTAGGTTTTCTCTATGGTTGCAGTGCAAACTATTCACAGTGCCAAGTATGTGTCTTCATGGCCGAAATTAGTTTACTAGGGGTTCTGTTTCTTTGGCATTCCTGTTTCCTGGCTCTGGACAAGTTGCAGGGTTCAACTGTATGCTCTTGAAGAGGAGAAAATGCAAAAGGAGTTTAAAGGTATAAAATAAAAGGAGAAAGGGTGAGAGAATATACATTTAAGAATTAACTTTATTTTTTTAAATTTTATTTAATTATTTGACAGAGGGAGAGAGAAATCACAAGTAGACAGAGAGGCAGGCAGAGAGAGAAGGAAGCAGGCTCCCTGCTGAGCAGAGAGCCCAATGTGGGGCTCGATCTCAGGACCCTGAGATCATGACCTGAGCTGAAAGCAGAGGCTTAACCCACTGAGCCACCCAGGTGCCCCAAGAGTTAACTTTAGAAAACAGGGTAAAATCACCTCTAAATTTCTGGTGTTAATTTTGGTGTTTTCTCTACATCTCCCTGGCAGATACGCAGATTCCTTAATGGGCTGTTGGGGTGGGCTGAGCATGTCACCAGGTCATGTCCCCCAGGATATTGTAATGGGGTTCCCACAGGTCATGTCCCCCAGGATATTGTAATGGGGCTCCCGGCTGGGCCTTACTCAATGTGCCTGTGTTCTAGCCTTTAATGTTGCTGTGCTTCCAAATGCAGACAGCAGAAAGTGACAATGGCTGGATGTTCATTTCAAACAGCCCTTCCCCGCATTGAAAGACTGGCAGAAAAGGAGCGCTTTTCTGAAAAGAAATGCTTTAAAAAATAAAAGATAAAACAGAAACACGACATGCAGAAGGTGGAATAGGGAGAAGGTTAAGGTCTAAGATTTAGACAGAAAAACAAGCATGTTATCCAATATAGAAAGTCTGCTTGGGAATAAAGATCTTAAAAATACTGAGATACACTTGGGCAGGGCAAGAATCCTGTGCAACATGGACTCCTTATAACAAATACTGGGGTATAGCCATTGTGAGCTCCTGTCACAAAAGAAACAGCAGGTGGTGGAGAAGGAGAGGCTGCAAGGCCGTGGCTGTATCAAATCCAAATTGTGGCAATCCAATCTAGTCCACGAAGAAACTTTGGACAAGCAAAAATCAGGGATGTTTTAATTTTTCAAAAAGGGAGAAAAGCAAAGAGTCAAGAATTTCTATCTTGGGAGAAAGAATTTAGAATAGCAGAAATGATTAATCCTACAAATGCCAGATAGTTACATTCAAATTGGCATTTTGGTACATTGCTGGTGACAATTGCAAACGAGTGTGATTCTCTTGAAAGCAATATGGCAAGATGAAGCAAGAGCTGTAGAGACAGTCATAGCCCTTAACCCAGGAATCTGACCCGGGGGAATGTATCCTCAGGCAATAATTCCACAGAAGCAAAACATCTACATGCAAGGAAATATTCATTGTAGCAGCTTTATAATAACAGCTGCAAAAATGTTTCTGAGAAACAATATATGTATAGAAGAGTTGTGAAATTGTTTAGTAAATTATGGAACATTAAGCTTTTGGAATATTATTCAGCCATTAAAATTGTAATTATGAAGACCATGAGTAACCAGAAGTTGCTAATATGATGTTAAGAGGAAAAAGTGAAATTAAAACACTATTTACATCACTATTGTATTTGTTTAAAAATATGTAGTTGAAACTGAGGGGGGTGGGGGGGAGAGGGGTTGGGAGAGGGTGGTGGGGTTACATTATATGTTTAAATAAAGCTTAAATAAAAAGAAAAAAAAATATGTAGTTGAGTGGAAAGAAAGCGTGCAAATGATATGGTTACATTATTTTGGTGGAATTATGATTTATTTTCTGTTTCAAAATCATGTTTAATAAAGGATAAATGTATTTTAACAAAATGTGGTGGGGAAAGAACAGGTCAAGGAGGATAAAAATATTAAGTAATGGCGTGCTGGCAAAGAAGATATAGAAAGCAATGCTGTCTGATGCCTGTGGAAATCTTGTCGCTCCAGTGGAGCTGTTCTAAGCCTTGGTGTTAAGTGCATAGTTTTCTTTTCATGATTATCAGCTACAGATACAGAGTAAGCAGAACTGACCAAAGCACTGACTTATTGGAAACAGGTTTGCTGACTCCGTATTCTGCATCCCCGATAACGACTGCCTTGTCCACTTCCGCCACAACTTAGCCCCATGCGTTAGTAGATACAAGCGAATATGCAATGTATAGGTATCTTTGAATCTGTATGTGTTTATTTATTTGCTTTTCCATTTAAAAATTATGGATGACTTTACACATACAGAAAAATGTATGAAACCCATTAAGTGCAGCTTACTAGATAGTTACAGAGAGAACCCATCCAGACTGTGGACTACAGTGTCACCTTAGAAGCTCCCAGTCATGGCTTCTTCTCTTACCCACCAGTTGTAGTCATAGTCGGGAAGCACTACCCTGATTTGGGGGGGGATAATCATCCCTTGGTTTTGCTTGCTTTTTCTATGGGTCTCAGGTACACAGATTATAATAGTCCTAATTCTTGGTTCATGGGACACTGTTATAATTGGCCTATGCATAGACTGCTGTTTTCATTCTCCTTCATAATAACATGATGGAGCATATGAATTCATCACCCAACCCAAGAGCTAGGACATTATCACTAACTTACAGCTTCCTAAGTGCTCTTCAGCTATCCCATTCCACTGCCTCCTTCTCAGAGGTATCCAGGATTCTGAATTTTGTGTTCTTCTTCCCTTGCTCTTTTTTTTTTTAAAGATTTTATTTATTTATTTGATAGACAGAGATCACAAGTAGGCAGAGAGGCAGGCAGAGAGAGAGAGGAAGGGAAGCAGGCTGTCCGCAGAGCGGAAAGCCCGATGCGGGGCTCGATCCCACCACCCTGGGATCATGACCCGAGCTGAAGGCAGCGGCTTTAACCCACTGAGCCACCCAGGCGCCCCTCTTTCCTTGCTCTTTTTAGAAATAGTTTTAACACCTGCAGATGTGTCTTCAGACAATTTATGTTTAATTTTGTCTGGCTTTGAATTTACATGAATGGAATTATACCACATGTATTCTTCAGTGACTTGATTCTTTCACTACAATTATGTTTCTAAGATTCATCTCTGTTGATGTGTCTACCTCCTTTGTTTTTCTCACCTTTAAGTAGCTTTTGATTGTATGTATATATCACAATTTATGTTTCAATTTAAGGTTGACAGGCATTTGTGCTTCCAGTGTTTAAAATTATACAGTGCTGCTGTGAACAATTTTGAACAAGTGTCTCAAGGCACACACAGAAGACTTTCTCTAGGTTATATTCCGGAGGTTCATCCAATGTACATTTCAGTAGGGTATTGAAATCAATAGTCCACCAAAACCGAAGCCAAACATAAATGCCATCCTGATAGAATAAATTCTATTCTATAAGCATAAAACTTGAAATTTTGCACCAAATTGTAATTATCATAATTTAAATATTAAAATTTTTAGTGACTGAGTTTTAAACATTCAGAGTGGCACACTGATTTCCTCAGTACTGCTGACCACTGTCAGTTCTGTTGGTGACACTGTGACCACCATATTGCATTTTTATAGCAGACACTTTGAATTAGGGTCAGGTAAGAAACAGTTATCATTTCTCCCACTCAGCTTAGTATAGAGCTTTTTGATGGAAGTGCTGGCACCAGTTATTATGTATTCCTTCTTTCTAATGGTAATGGGCTATCAAAAGCACAGCTTCGCTTCAACTCAAGAACCTGGGACTTTGGTCTATGGTGATGATGCAGTTTTACTGCAGCAAACTGAAGTTTTGGCTATTGTTTAAAGAAGACCACGTCTGACTATTTTCTGAAGTAAACGTAAGGCTAATGTCCACACATAGTTTTTTTATTTCTGATAGTTTTGTTTTTAATATTTCCTACCATCAAATTGAGATAAAATTTAAGTATTGGATTTAGAAATGGGGCAGTGCAACAATATGGTAGACTTTCAAGATTAAAAAAACAAGTCATATAAAGATCTCCATCTACATCTCAGCTTTCACTGAATGCACAATAATTTCAGCTTGTTCTTTTGAGTAGAATGATGGGAGGATTTGTTCAGCAGGTATTAGGTATACTTGAATTTTCAAGGCAAATGAGTTTGATTGCTTCTTCAACAACTTACAGCAAATAAATCATTTCATTGTGTGCTAACAGACCCTACTTTATTGATATTGTTCACTGCAATATATGGTACTAAAGTTTTTGTTGTTTCTTTTATTAACACATAGTAGCTATTTTTCTAGTTGTTTTTTTTTAAACATTTTGTGTAAATATAATACAAAGATGTTCCCAAATCTCTTGTATGTAATCAGGTTGGCTTTCATGGGAAAAGAATAGTGAAAGTGGCCCAACATCAATCTATTCGTGATCATTAATTCTGTAACATTATCTGAACACATCACTGGAGGGTATGAACAAAATGTCATAGGTATATGATTTCTGAACCATTCATAATCTTACCATATGGTTTCCTCATTAATGACAATTGCACCACACTTATGTTCATTGATTTTTCCTGGAGCTCAGCCATATGAGTAGCAAAATTCATGCAACAGACATATACAGAACATTGCATCCAACAACTGTCAGGAATACATTCTGTTTAAAACACATGCAAAATTTGAACGTTATCTGAGTCATAAAACAAATCTCAGCAAGTATTCAAGAACTGGAGTCATACAGACACATCCTCTGACCACAATACATTTAGCCTAGGAATCAACCAATAATTTAAAAATTATATATTTGGAAATTCTAAAAAATACATTTGTAAAGTAAACGAGTGGATCAAAAAAGAAATCATATGGAAAATTAGAAAACATTTGAACTGACAAAAATGATAATGACACTTATCAAATATGGTGGGATTCAACAAAACCTAGAGGGAAAAGTGTAGCCTATAGCATAAAAATGCTGGCAATTAAAAAGAAAGAAAACTAAAAAAAAAAAAAAATCAATAAAGTAATTATCCAAATTCAATTTAGAAAGCAACAGGGAAATAAACCCAAAGAACAAAAGAAGAAAAGTAAATGTAAGAGTAGTAATTAATGAATGCAATTAAAACCTTAAATATGAAGAACTAAAAAGACAAACTGTTTTTTAAAGAGACTAATCGGAGCACCCAGCTGGCTCAGTCAGAAGAGCATGTGACTCTTGATCTTGGGGTTGTAAGTCCAAGCCTCATGGTGGGTATAGAGATCACTTAAAAATAAAATCTTAAAAAAAAAAAAAAAAGACTAATATAATTAGGAAACCTGTGCACGAGAGTGAAGAAGCAAAAAAGAAATAGCACAAACTATACAAAGAATGTAAAAGTGTAGAAGCTACAGACATTAAAATGTAATAAAATATTAATTTATAGGCAGTTTCATGGAAATAAGAAAATATAGGTTAAGTAGGTTATATTTTGTTAAAATACAAGGTACAGTATAAAAAATAAATAGACTGTGTTCTGTAACAGGTTATATTCACCACTGCAAGTCAAAAGGAAATAGGAAATCTGATAAAGAAATAAACATTAAAGAAATTGTATTAATAGTCAAAATTCTTCCTGCATTGCAACTCAAGGACCAGATGGGCTCACTGGCAAATTTTACCAAGAATTTAAGGCAGAAGTGACTTCTGGTCTTCAACAAATGATTCAAGAGGTGTGAGAAGGAAGGAATGTTCCCAAACTGACCTTATGAGACTAACCTAATCTTGATACTAAGAATTAGAAAAGATTGTTCAAGGGAGGAAAAAAGGTTGCATATAAACATAGAAGCAAAAACTCTAAACAAAATATTAGATTGAATCCAGGAGTAATATAAAGGGCATCATAATACATTATGGCCATTTTGGGTTTAATCTAAGAATTAAAGATTGGTTAAATATTAGAAAAGTTAATGAACATAATTTATCACATCAAACAGATGAAAAGGAAAAATTCCATAGATGCAGAAAAATACTTTGACACAACAACATCTATTTGTAATTAAAACTCTAGACAAACTAGAAAAGTTTCTTTTTTTTTTTTTAAAAAGATTTTATTTATTTTTTTGACAGACAGAGGTCACAAGTAGGCAGAGAGGCAGGCAGAGAGAAAGGAGGAAGTAGATTCCCTGCTGAGCAGAGAGCCTGATGAGGGGCTTGATCCCAGGACCCTGGGACCATGATCTGAGCCGAAGGCAGAGGCTTTAACCCACTGAGCCACCCAGTTGCCCAAACTAGAAAAAGTTTCTTAACCCATAAAGGTATTTACAGCAGTTTTTATTAAACCTCATGTTCAAAGCGAAATGTTGAAGTCTTTACCTTTGAAATCAGTGAAAGAAAACAGGTTCTCATCTTCCCTTCTTTTAGTATTTGTTGGAGATCCCAACCAACACCATAAGGCAGGAAAAAGAAATAAAAAGATTATAAAGAATCAGTTATCATTTTTCAACTAGGATAATGAGCATTATTAGAATTCATATTATTTTACATTGAGTCTGTAATTTTTATCAGTTGTTGAAACTCATCATTTTCTATTAGGAAAGAAAAAGAAATGATGCCAAATAAAATCTGACACTACCTTCACAATGGTTCTGCATACTGCATGAATTAATCTGTATTTATACAGAGGGTTTGGTCACTTTCTCCAGTCTTTCCAGGATTTAAGGAAGATCTTCCCTCACTTTTATTGCCTGATGTATGGTAGATAATTATTTTGTACTTGTTGTGGTAACAACCTGTCACATACCTTTATCTACTCATGGGAATTTTTCTTTCTGAATAGCTCTCAGTTATTGTTTTGTAAGTAAATGTATTTTGATTATTCCTCCCATAATGAATATTTACTACATTATTATCTAGTTTATGCTCTGTTGCTCTATTTCTGTGCCTTTTTGTGCATTCAATAACTTTTCTTTCCAAAACTTAATAATAGTGTAATTGTTTTAAAGATGTTTTAACTGACAGTTACATTCAGCACATGTATTACTAACTACATGCACAATTCAACTGAAGTGATATCATCAGCTATGACCAAGTTCACTCATACACAGGCAATGGTGACTACTGCCTAAAAAGCAGTGATTATAAATTAGACTATAAGATTCCTTTCAATTTCAGAGGTGTTAAAATGTATAAAAAGATGTACTTTGGAGTTGCTTAAATATAAGACAGTTGAGGAGGTTTTCAGGATACAAGTTCAGTATAGAAGAAAGATTGCATTTCTTTACCAGCAATAGACAGAACACCTAATTATTTGGGTTGGAGTTGTTGAGCTGTTGCCCTACTTAAGGTAATATAAGATGGAAGAAAGAGCACTATGAGAAAACTTCTCCCCACCTCCCTGCTCCTCTTCTACCCTAGGTTCTTCCCTGCCTCCTTCCCACCCACCATACATACTGGGAGCCAACTACCTTCCATTTCTCCAGAGGTTTCCTGCATTGCGTTTGTAATGGTCTGGCGTTGTGAATCTTTCGGGTTCTGGACTTCTCTAGGATTGGACTTGGATAACGGAATCACATCTGGATAAGTTTTTCATCTAACATTCAGTTTAGACTTTTCTAAACCTTTTTGAATCTCTCATATTTAATGTGTGTATTTTTATTTCTTTCAAGAAACAAGGGTCTGAGAGGGGTTTAAGTCATTCGATGTTTCTATAGAACAGGGAAAAACTCACCATATGATCCCTTTCTCTGTTTTGCCATTTGAATCTTTATGTGTATATAACAAAATAAGTACTTTTAGTCAAACCCTGTCATTTAGAATAGTTAACTCAAATAAATGAGCACAGAGTTTGGTACTGGAATTCTCAAAGTTCTGATAAAAGGTTTTGAATGTACTCAGTAGTTAGAGTGATGGATCTTGTAGGTATTTTCTTTGGTTGTATAAATTCTTGATGACATTGCAAATCTAAAGATAATTTGAGGAGGAAAGACACCCATTTCTTTAACTACTTTATACCCAGTCTTTTCAGCAAACTCTCAAGAGTTAATCAGCCAGTTTCATCTTGCACTAAGTAGATAATTTTATCTTGCACTACATAGGTAACCGCTTTATGGTTGGCAAATCTTTTACAACTTGTATTTTTGGTAATTGACTATTTTCTAAACTACGGCACCACCAAAAGATCACCTGCTTAATGAGACAGGCAAGGGAGCTATTTGCAGACATGCAGATGCTTATTTTTTCACTCTCTTTCCAATTATTTCTGCAGCCATTGTAGTCATTCTCCCTGGGTGACACCTTTGACTTCATCAGGTAATGTGCTTCTTTTTGTTAATCGCACAATATGGCTTTCTTATCGACCCTACCTATGCTGTACTCTTTCTTTTACCATCTTAACCATTGTGTTGTGAGTCATTGAGCAAAATAAGATACACTTACTGTATTGCTTTGGAAGAAAGCGATTGTCAAAATAATACCATCCTACTCCATAAATCTCTTCCCCAAGTGACACAGCTGACTGCTTTATTGACAACAACAAATGTTCACTTTTGGGAATGTTGCAAAGCCAATATAACCAGGGAGGAGAAAAAGAAATGTCATTCAGTTTTCATTGTCAGCAATCAAATTATATCTAAAGTCTTACTGCAAAATTTATATTACTGATATGTGAAAGACACCTGAACACTTTGATAGAGTTTTGGAGATGGACACAACCACGGTAAATATATTGTCTATTTTTGTCTTTATAGGAAAGTTACTGGGACTAATAAACTATAAACCACTCTCAAGTCAATTTTACAGTTATTTCCTTTGGTCTATTTTGTGAGCAGGCTTATTGTGGAGGAGAGCTGACAGTGGAATAATTCTGTCCTGGGTATCTATTTTGCCCTGGAACCCTTAGCAAGTTGTTTTCTGGAACTGTCTGCCTAGGAAAGTGGCAGAATTCTCAAGTTATTTAACATTGGCTGCTTCATAAAGATATCCAAGTTCTTCTCACTATTTGTAGCAGGACTCCCTCTACTATAATGTCAAGTAGATATTAAGAATGTGAGCTCTGAGCTCAGTAGCTCAGTTCTTGGTTATTAACTTTGTACAAGTTACTTACCTCTCTGAGTCTCAGTTTCCTTATCTGTAAAGTGGGAATAGTATGTGTACTTACCTCCTAGGGATTAAATGAGAGAATATATGTAACCATGTAGTACAGAGACAGAATGAGAAGACATTCAACAAATGCTAGCTTGCTATTGTTACTAACAGCAGGGTAAATGAGCAGGGGGAGTGGTTATGTGCGTCATAGTGGTTAGGATGTAAGGGATATAACTTGATCAATACCACACCTGGTACCATGAACCATGTTACTAAAAGGGTTTCTATAGTTCTTATCAAAAAATAAAAGTTACTCTAAATCATAGAAGATTCCCAAAAGAACATAGAGCTGGTATGACTTGGACAAAATTACAATGCTAACCCATTGCCTGTAAAAATCATTTTCAGCTTCAGAAGGAAATAAAAGTTAATGCAATGAATGGAAATGAAATAAAATAACCTTGAAAGTGATGATGATTAACTGATGAATAGATGATTAAAAAACTCTTTAAAAATAAAACGTGACCTAGATCAAAGCTTTGGGCTAATATTTGAGTACTTAAGAAATACTGGATGTCTTACAAAAGAAATTTCAATCTAACACTGGGACCCCAAAGCAAGCAAATAAACAAAGAAACAAAGCCAAAAAAATCAGGAGATACTCAACTACAATACAGCAAGTTAAAATCTCTTCCCATTTCCCTGTCCATCTTCACCAATATAACTTCCCAAAGTAACACAATTCACTGCATCAGACAGAATAGGTAAGCTCAGACCCGAGGATGTGACATATCCAGAAATGTCAAGCAATAAAGGGAAGGCATTTGCTTTATTACCGTGAGCGTTGCAGACGGGGGTTAACAACCCCATAACCTCTGATCAAGGTATCTTTCATTTTATGAAAAAGCCCTACAAATTTAACATGATAAAAGATAAATCAGAGCTCTTGAGAAAAACCATTAAGTCTTAAGTGTTAATTTCCTTAGTGAAATCTTCACTCTCGATTACCTTGTTATATATGAATCATGGCATTAAAGTGTGAAAGCACTGCTCACAGACATTGAGGGCTCAGCTTTATGTCTCCCAGCCCAGGTCAGGTCCTCAAACTTCTAGTGAAATCTACCAATTTGCAAGAGCCCATTTAGGAGATCTAAAAAAGGGAAAGGAAGGTTGGGGAGGGGGTATATCTGAACAAATAAAAAAATGAAGACCTATTTCACAGAGATCTCATTGACTTTTAGAAATACTTTGAACAACAGTCATGGCCACTGGGGTGCTGTAATGACATGCCCCATTATAAAATGTAACACTAAGTAAACGTAGGAGTGGAAATTTAACAATTGAACATTTAATGGCTGCAATTATGGCAAAAGAATAATGAACCTATTAGACAGGAGAACTGGCAATTACTCTACAGCTTATTGGAATACAGCTGTGAAAAAGTAATACAGCAGCATACTTAAGAATGGTTATTAAAAGAGGATAATGCATTCTGTTTACACTGACAGAAGCAATTTTTCTTTTGAAATGAAATGGGGCTTTTTGGCGATCAGACATATGAACTCAGATATGATGAATCCTACTATTTAAAGGTAATACATTTTCAGATATGCCTCTCTAGCTATAAATGATGCCTCTACTAAGATCATAAGGGTGAGACTTTTTTGGTGGAAGAAATGGAAGAAGATGTCAAAATGGACTTATAAACACTAAATAAATCACCTGGAGAAAAGTGGGCTAAATTTTAAATGATCCAAATAGCTGCAATAAATGAAACAAGTACAAGTTCAAAGATGAGGGTTGTCAAGAGAAGGTGTTCGGAACAATTACATGATCTATGAAATCATCATTTTGGTCTCTAGGAGTGATGGATGGGTCCCATTAAATTTTCAAATATATACACTTCTAAGTACAATTTATATGGCCCTCTCCATTTTCAGATAGACCCTTCCAAATGTCGTTATCAGAACCCTGGGACTCAGCCAAACAGCAGGCTGGCTGAAAACAATAATCTAGACAAAGGGTCAGGCACTGAAGTGCAGTTGAAGTGTAGGAAAAAACGTCCTACCTAAGTGCATTGACAGAACTGAGAGAGGGCTCGGTGCCTTCAAGATCTAGACACCTGCTGTAGACAGTTTTGAAGAAGATACATTCTTTTAACAAGGTATCATTTGTGGCCATTTTCAAGGTATATTGGAGGAATATGAGACTGAAGTCTCAACTTTACAAAATGCTGGATATTCAGAGATCTTTGGAGAAAGTCCTCTGATCTATCCGTCAGTTAGATGGCAGGACCATATTTAAGCCATCTAACACAGACAGAGAAGCCTGCACTTTGTCTTTCACTGAGGAAGACTTGCTCATTGTTTATGATAATGAGAACAATTGCCCACTTTCCTCTCTGTGGGGAAAGTCTGCTTGAAATTCAAGCTCAGATCCCTTTTCCTATTACTCTCCATAATTGTACAGGACAAAATTAAAGCAAGGTGACCAGGTCTTGAACCTCAGCGTCCCTGGAAAACTGTGGTGTACAGGTGCCCCACCCACTTTAGTCTGCACTTTGCAACAATCTGGTCATACCCTTGTAGCTTCAAGTCAGTTGTACTCGGTATGCCTTACATAACACACTAATGTTTCTAATGGTGTATTGTGTCTGCTCTAGGGCCATTTTGATGTCTGACACATGTAAAAAGAACAAAGTAAATTATCTTTTGACCCAGAAGGAAGTTGCTTAGGTCAGGGGAATGAATGTGAAGCTAAAGAACACGATTTTTTTAATAGTTCTAGGGTCACTAACCTATTTTTAGGATCTAATGGAATCTGTAGACAATCACTCCAGAAAAACTGAACATACATACAAGTTTTGCACATAATTTCAAGGCTAAAAACCTAGTGGGGGGAGGCTGGATGGCTCAGTGGGTTAAAGCCTCTGCCTTCGGCTCAGGTCATGATCTCAGGGCCTTGGGATCAAGTCCCGCATCGGGCTCTCTGCTCAGCAGGGAGCCTGCTTCCTTCTCTCTCTCTCTGCCTGCCTCTCTGCCTACTTGTGAACTTGTGATCTCTCTGTCTGTCAAATAAATAAATAAAATCTTTAAAAAAATAAATAAAAACCTAGTGGGAAGTTTACAGCATTAAAAAGAAAAAGTAGCCATTATCAAACTCCTCAGATAAAGGTTTATGCAACTGCCAGCTCTCAAACTTTGATTTAACGAGGCCAGTGACAGTGGTGAAATTAAGTCCATGTAATTTTAAAAAATGGTTATAGCTAAGTGGTTTTCTCAGCTGTCTTACCAAGTCAGGTTCTAACTGGTTTGGATTTCACCTTCCTTTCCTTCCCATGTTCACTCTGGTAGAGGAGCGATAGAGATAGGTATGGACTAGAGGATTTTAGATGGTTAGTTCCTGAGTAATGAACATTAATTGTCATCTTTGAGAGAAGAAAGAGATGGAAGATTAGAAGACGGTTTTGCCCCTATCCTCCCACGAACTCTATCCTCACCTCTGAACCAAACTTCTCCCCATCCAAGTTCAAGATGATGGAAAGAATAAGACCCCATTCCTTCATAGGGGCCAATAAAAATGGGCTAAAAAGGTCCAGCCCTTTGTAGAGTTTCTGTAATGACTTTCAGTCCTCACCTGCTCTGCTCAGTTCAGTAGCAGCCCTCATCTGTCCACATCCCTTGGCTCTTCATTCAGGTTTCTCCTTGGACTTTGGGTCTGGTCTCAAAACCAAAATCACTCTTACCCTGTTTACTTTCTTACTTGGTTTACTCAGATTTTTGTTCCCTTGAGACAGTTGTTAGTGTTTCCTTGAGTGAGCTCCCTTTTTTGATAACCAGCTGCCCAACTAATCTTGATCTCCCAGACTCTGAACCCCAGAGAGAGGGTTGGAGAATGGTCCGGATCTTGTGCTTCTTGAAACCACTCTGCTATCACTGAGTACATGCTAGGGAAGAAAAGAAAAGACTGATTATTATTTTTTAAATTTCATTTATTTATTTTGACAGAGAGAGATCACAAGTAGGCAGAGAGGCAGGCAGAGAGAGAGAGGGAAACAGGCTTCCCACTGAGCAGAGAGCCCGATGTGAGGCCCGATTGAGGACCCTGAGACCATGACCCGAGCCGAAGGCAGAGGTTTCAACCCACTGAGCCACCCAGGCACCCCGGAAAGACTGATTATTAAGGTGGGCTGTGAGGTAGAGGAGAAAGAGTGGGTACTTGGTTGGCATGTGCCCAAAAGGTCCTCAACTTGAAATTTCTGGCTTCTCTACTCCAATCCCATAGATACATTAGAAAGAGGGCATCTTTTTTTTTTTTTAAGACTTATTTATTTGAGAGGGGGAGGGATGCAGGGGAAGGGATGGGGGAAAGGGAGAGAGAGACTCTCAAGCAGACTGTATGCTGAGCGTGGAGCCCGATGCCAGCTCAAGCCCAGGACCCTGGGATCCTGACCTGAGCCAAAATCAAGAGTTGGACATTTAACTGACTGAGCCATCCAGGCACCCCAAAAGGGCATCCTTTTTACAATTTTAGGCTTGTGCACCATTTCAGATCAGTGTATATTTTGCAATGAAATAATTCTTTAAAAATATTGTAATTATGAATTGTGCAATTATATCTCTTTGTGTGTATTAAAATTGTCAATTTATTAAATGAAAACATTTAGTCTGTAATCCTGATTTGTTATTTTTTTGTTTTTATATAGTTGGAGTCTCAAAAAGAAAAATTAAAAACAGAGTAAATATCCCAGACCCTATCTATTTCTGAAATATCCCAGTCTTCTATCTATTTCTGATAGCCCTGGGGAAAAGAAAGAGAATAAAAGGAGAGGGAAAGAAAAATGGGAAAAAAGAAAAAAAGGGAAAGTACAGGGCTTTAGTGTGTACAGAGATTTAGTCTGCCTTTTCTCATAATCCCTTTGTTATACTTTATCTCTCCCCATGAAAATGGAAATGTTCCCTTCCCTGGTGCTCTCTATTGCCTGATTGTGTACTGATGAACATATGCAAATTAAAATATGCAGAGGGCGAGGTGTGGCTTCCTTGAGAATATCCTAGAGGGTTTATTAGATGTTGAAATACGAAGTGCCAAAATTCCCCAATTCTGTGATTTCACACGGTAGCGTCACCATAAACGTTGGTTATAATAAATTCAAAGTGAGTGAGTTTTGGTGCATTTTCAAGTTCCTCTCCAAATATCCACAGCTAATCAATTAATAGCTCTATTTACTGCTATTCCCATGGATCGTTTGGGTACTGAATCGGCCTCCGTTCACTCATGACTTACCTAGTCAACCGTTTACACTGTATACACAGGAGAAATGTTTGACTATTTCAAAGACCTGAATGTTTGGTTCAGTTCCACCTTCAACTAGCTGTGTGATCCTCAGCCAGCCACTTGAGCCTTCTGAGCCCCGTTTCCTTCTCTGAAAATAAAGGCATTGACTTATGATAGCATGCGAGATGTTTTCCAGACCTGAATGCCTGTGGTTCTGTGATTTTAATTGTGCACTCTGATGTTGTTTATGCACTAGGGCACAAAAACTCAATCCTACATATTTTGTTGTCTGCATACACTAGATCAGTATTTCTAAAGCAAATTAATATTTCTATCCATGCATACAACTGGAGCCCTTGTTTTTCTGAATACACCAACAGCTTATTTTCACTTGGCATGTCAATGCAGAGGTAATAGGAACTTGGTCTGAGGGACAATTGAGGAAGTAAGGCTTGTGATTACTCAGGAACTTATGCAAATTTCTCAACGGAACACAGTCCCTTCGTAGATTGCCATGATGAGATTTTTAAAAAGTCTGACGCCAGCCCTAGCCTACCTCTGGAGATTATGATTACATGTTTAGACACATTTTATCACATCTCAGTGGGAGCTGGTTGAACGCACCAACTAACTGTGCTTTCTTGCACTAGAATTTTCAGTCATGCAGTGGTGACACAACTTGTTTGCTTTAGGACATGCATTTAGCTGATTAGAAAATACAGAAATAAAGCTGGAGTCTGGCAAACAAGGAGCTCTGAAAGGTGATTAATAAGAAAGAGGAAATTATGCAGCAGCAACATATCTTTATGAATGTGTACTCCCGTAGCTAATATCTGAGGCAAATATTTTGAATTTTGAATTGGTTCGTAAATGCAGCTATCAACAGATTGAGAGTAGCATAATTCTTAGAGAATGCATATACTGCTTAAAGAATAAACATAGCTCTTTCTTACAGAGTAGTGAAGCGTTGTTGATTATTGACAGAAAAGCTAAAAAAAAACCCAAACAGTAAGAGGAAATACTCAGAAGAAACCGTTCCAACCCATGCCAATCTAGGTAAATTGCATTTTACAGAAAAGAGTAGCACAGTAACCTGCTTTGAGGGCATGCAACATCATCTTTTCAATATTTTCTTTGCTGGCGTTAATGCTCATTGTGAAAAAAGTCGCTGTTTACATCCAAAGTACCCTTTCTTGGCTGTCTTCATCTTTGGCAGACTTTGAGAAAAGATCCGATTGCTTTTACAATTGCCATACAAAAATGCCTGCTCTAGGAATAGCTGTTCCCTCTCAAATCTAACAAATTGATGGAAAGTCTTTATTTTTTTTTCTCATTTACTCTCCCTATAGCATATCACTGCATATGTCACTACTGGTGTATTAATAATATTTAATGATAATTATGTTAGCAACATTAATAAAGGATTTTAATTCTCTTTCCCAATTAAATCAATTCCCTTGAGTGAAAAAGAAATCATCAGTAATTCCACATTGACTCACAAAATTTTCCAATTATTTTAATGTTGAATTTTCAGACTTCCACAGAGATGTGGTAAATAAACAAGGCCTTTGCATGTGATCATTCATACCCTTTCATTTCAGCTTCTACATGTAGCATTGGAAGAGCAAGCTGGTGAGGTGTTTGAAAGGGGTGGGGATTTGCACCTTCATTTGCCAATTTCAACAAGAAGCTGCTTCAGTAATACACCAGGGGGGCTGGGATTGTATCCCTTCTCTTGTTCTTTTCTAACATTTATTGAATCATGTTTCTCTTTTACTGTTTTCCTTTGCTTTAATATATAACACAGGCTTTGGTGTTTATAAGGAGACTGCTCATTAAATAAAGCCTTAAATCTAGTTGGATTAATGCAGTCAGTGTAGCAATCCTGTATGGCTCTTAGCCAAGCTATGTCTTGGGGACCACAATATTTCCAACTTGCAAGTCAGGGATCCCAGAATCCCTTGCTCTTAGCCTACTGGTTGGAAGATAGTGTGTGTGTGTAGAGAAGACCTAACCTCTTGTCTGCCTCAGATTAGAAAGTATGCAGATTTCCTTTAATTTTATGCAGCAAGAATTGGTCACATGGCCCCACCTAGTTATATGAGGGCAGAGAAAAGCAGTGAATCACAATGATATTTAGCAGTCTCCATCATATCTTTAAAAAATACATGATTATTTCTATTGGGAAGAGGGAAAAGCAAAATTCAAGGTGTAGCTAAACAAAACAATTGTCCTTTCTGCCAAGAGCGTAGAGGGCTTTTTGGATAAATAAAATCTAGACACTCAATATCATCAATAATTCTGGCGTTAATAATTCTGGTATTTCCACTTCGGAAAACACTTTTACAATACTGTATACTCAGAAACATTGACAGTTTCTTTTTTTCTTTTTTTTTTAATTTTATTTAATTTTATTTGTGTGTGTGTGTGTTCCAAAATTCATTGTCTGTGCTGATAGTTTCTGACGTATAACAGTTGCTCAATAAATATTTGTTGGATCCATGAATGCCTATCAATTCCGCTCAAGCTTTTAATGGCCTTGCATCCCATCACTGGCTGGTTAATGAGGTCACTGGTAAATATAACTCTGGTTACAAACTCCTTAGCCACAGTTTACAAATACCATCAGGCAGCAAATGAACAGAGTTGCCCTCTTTCTTCTTTGGCTCTGCCCAGTCATCTGGTGAACGTGCAACTGCTCTGGACATCTTCTCTAGGGAGGAGAAGAAGACGTACAGTTGTAGCCTTCCTCTTCCTTTTTCTTTTCCCCTTAAATATTAGGTTTTCTGATCTAGTGCACAGTAAATTCTAATGGCTGTTATAGATAAACCCCACTGAAATTTATTCCTTACTCAGTGCGCATGCTCCTGGTCAGGAAGGCTCTCTTGCAAGTTATGTTCTGATGACTAAGACTCCTTCCAACTTGAGGCTCTGCAGCTCACCGCTCTGTCTTTCAGGTTATGCTGGAGGGTCTTCTCCATTCAAATTAGCTGCAAGGAGAATGCACCACAGATCGTACCTGGAAGATTTTTATGGCAGGTTTGGTTTTTTGTTGTTTTTGTTGTTGTTGTTTAATAGACCTATACGTCTTGATCATGATTGGCACCTATATCCCACAGACTGAAACTCAGCCCTATGACCTGTGACGAAAGGGGACCGGGAAATGTCTGTAAGTTATCATTCTGAGGGAGAAAAACAGGCAGTCTCTGTCACAATAGTCAGCACAGATTAAACAGACACAGTGTTCATAAGTTAGATATGAATTCCCAGGAAACACGAGATACTTATGTTAACAGGACTTACAAATTTGACTCCGACGACACACAGATATATATTTTATCTATTAGCTAGTCACTCTTTTTCACAAACTGCCATCCACTGGGTAATGGAAAAAAGAAAAGGGACTAGAATTTAGCTTAATCCCATGCTACTACCACCGAAGGCTTCTTATCTCATGTTCTTATTATCAGTATTTGGTTGGTTACTTGAGAAAGCTTAGTAAGGGAGCAAATCATAAAAAGAGATTCATAAACACACTAAGGATATTTGCTTAAAACATATAAATAAATGTACATTGTCTTGCCTAGGTCATAATATAAATGCAGACTTTCATCTGTGTGGGGATGTATTGGGTAAAGCACACCTTAACTTTCTTATGTAAACTACCACCGCTATGTGTTTTCTATAATTCTCAGTTTCAGTTTTCTTTTTTTTTTTTTAAGATTTTATTTATTTATTTGACAGAGAGATCACAAACAGGCAGAGAGGCAGGCAGAGAGAGAGAGGGAAGCAGGCTCCCTGCTGAGCAGAGAGCCTGATGCGATGCCGAGTCTCGATCCCAGGACCCTGATCTGATTATGACCTGAGCCGAAGGCAGAGGCTTAACCCACTGAGCCACCCAGGCGCCCCTCAGTTTCAGTTTTCTTAAAAGGAGCAAATTTCCAACTCCCTCTGTTTTTTCAGTTGTCTCTCCCATGTCTAATTTGATCATCGTTTTTAAAAATGACCAAGACTTACCAAGATTTTCCAAGACATTCATATTTATTTCTTTTTCTTATGGTGAAACACATCAAACAAATCAAAACGTGTATCCATAGTTTAAAAATAGACCTACTACTCAGCTTTAGAAATAGAACATTATTGTGCACTTGGAGAAGCCCTACTGTGTTCCCCTCCCTGACACAGTACTCATTCTTCCTTTCCTTCTGAGGCAAACCCTATCTTGAATTTTAACCATTTCTTTTGCTTCTCACATAGTTTTGCTAGATGTGTGTATACTCTCGGAAATACATGTTGTTTGACTTTGCCATTTTTTGTACTTTAGATTTGCATGTAATAATACAGAATACCAATGACTGACTTCTTTTCCAATCAAAGTTATTCTTTTGAAAACTATCCATGTTAATGTATATTTCCATTGTTCACTCATTCTTTAAATTGAGATACACTCACCATATAACATTGTGTATGGTTAAGGTATACAACATATTGATTTCACACATTTACACTGCAATGTGATCACCATGGTAGTGCTGTCACCTCTATCATGTCACCTAGTTATCATTCCTTCTAGTGTCAGAAATAGTCAAGATCGAGTGTCTTAGCAGATTTAATGCGTATAATACAGTTGTGTTGTCTATAATCACTATACTGCATGTTAAGTCTCCAGGACTCACTTATCCGCTCATTGCAAATACACATCCTTAAACCACATCTCTCCCATTTACCCTCCTCCCAGCCTCTGGTAACAACCATTTTATTCTGCTTTTATGAGTTTGGCGTTTTTGTTTGTTTGTTTGTTTGTTTGTTTTTTAGATTCTACCTATAAGAGAACTCCTATAGCATTGTCTTTCCCTGTCTGACTTATCTCACTTAACATACCCACGCACTCAGCGACTGTATATACATATACCATAGTTTGGTTATGTCAGTTTACCCATTCTAGTGTTGTTAGAGAGGTTTTGCCACTGTGAAAATTCTTGTATATGTCTCCTTATACACATTTACAAAATTTCCTTGGCTCTACCTAGGAGTGGAGATACTAGTATAGATAGTGGACATGTTCAAAATCATTATAAAATGCCAACCAGTTTTCCAAAGAGGCTGTGGCAATGTGTAGTCCTACTAGCCATATACAACAGTTCTCATTGTTCCATATGAAAACCAATGCCCAACACTTGATATTTTCCTGTTGTTTCTTTGGACACTAATCAATGGTGGGATAAATGTAGTAAACATCTTTTGCCAGCTTTTGGATTCTTATGCCTCTCTTCATTGTGCCTTTTAGTGAACAGGAGATTTTGTGGTTTTTTTTTTTTAAGATTTATTTACTTATTTGAGAGAGAGATAGCGCGCGAGCATGAGCATGAGTGGGGGAGGGGCAGAGGGCGAGGGAGAGAAGCAGACTCCCCTGAATGCAGAGGTCGATGCAGGGCTCAGTCTCACAACCCTGAGATCATGACCTGAGCCGAAATCAAGAGTCTGTTGCTTAACAGACTGAGCCACCCAGATGCCCCGTAGTGAACAGAAGTTTTAAAAAGTTCCACATAATTAAGTGTATCGTGTTTTATAAATGGATGTCTTATGTCTTATTTAAGAAATGTTAAACTATCCGAAGGTCATAAAGGAATTCTTCTATATTCTGTTTTAAAAGTTTTATAATTTTTCTTTCACAAGTAAATATTTAAACTCTATGGAATTGATTTTTTGTGTGTGTGAGGGTCCAATTTCATTTTTTGTTCAGCGATGAATCAATTGTTCTAATGCCTTTTATTAAACAATCTGTCATTGCCCTGCTCCAAACTAATCTGCAATGCCAATTTTCTCATATATCATGTTTCTGCATTAAATAGATTTATTTCTAGACTCTTGCTGTTCTCTTGGGCTATTTACCCCTAAGACAATACAAAACTGATAATTGCTATAGCTTTATAAATTTTTTTTTTTACTACCTTGTAGGGAAACATTCCCTAATTTCCCTTGTGGAAAACAGGCAACTTATGATATTGATTTCTTTCATCCATGATCATGGTACGGTTTTCACTTATTTACATATTTTTATACCTTTCAATAAGAGTTTGTAATTTTATCCTCAAAAGTCTTTTTATTACTGAATAGTTTATATATTTCTTGATATTATGAAAGTACATTTAATGTTATATTTCTAGTTATATTTTGCTGCTATGTAGAAATGATAAACACAGTAACTCAGTAGGATTTTTTAACATCTATATGCATTGTAAAATATAGTTGTCAAATAATGGCAGTTTTGTCTCCTACTTTGTTGAAATTCATCAAATGCATTTACTATTGTATTGAGATGATCATATAATGTTTTCTCTTATCTGTTAATGTAATGAATTACATTTATTGGCTCTCCAATGTTAAGCCAATGTTGAATTTCTGGGATAAATGCAACTTGGTCATGAAAATGTTCTCTAACTATGTCTGCATTTGGTTGGCTAAATAGCACTTCTCCCTTTATGTTCATAAGAGACACTGAGCTATAACTTTTCCCTTCTCTGTGATCATTGTCAGATCTCATATCCACATTGTGTCAGCCTCAACAAATACAAAAGGGAATGTCTTTCTTTCTCTACTCTGGGAATAGTTTGTGTAGGATTAGAATAATTTATCTCCTGAATATTTGATAGAATGTCAGTAAAACCAACAAAAATAAATAAATTCTGGTTTGGTTTCATGGGTTATGTGGCTCTTCAGTTTTCTTATTTATTTGTGAATCAACTTTGAGAAGTTAGAGTTGTTTAGGAATTTGCCTATCTCATCTCAGTTTCCAAGTTTTTTCTGGTATGAAGTTGATCTTAATGTAGACTTTTTATTTCTTCATTTCCACTCAATGTGTAGTAACTGCACCTGTTTCCTTCTTAGAATCACTCACTTGTAATCGTTGTTCTCTGATTATTCTTCCCATCGTTTTGCCTGTTTTGAAGTAACTTATCTTTCTTAAATAACTGACATTTGATTTGCTTTACTCTTTATAGTAGCTTTTTCCTCCTCCACATCATTTATTTCTACTTTTATCACTGTTGTTTCTCTCTGTCCAATATTTTAAGGTTTTCTTGTATTCTGTGTCTAACTAAATATGGTGAATACTTAATTCACTGATTTTCAGCTTTCTTACCTTTTTTAAAGACTTATTTATTATTTTAGAGATAGGGAGGGGCAGAGGGAAAGAGAGAGGGAGAATCCTTTATTTTTAGAATTATTTTTATTATGTTATGTTAGTCACCATACAATAACGTCATTAGTTTTTGATGTAGTGTTCCATGATTCATTGTTTACGTTTAACACCAAGTGCTCCATGCAGTCTGTGCCCTCCTTAATACCCATCACTGGGCAAACCCCCTCCCCTCTAAAACCCTCAGTTTGTTTTTCAGAGTCCACAGTCTCTCATGGTTCATCTCCCCCTCTGATTCCCACCCTCTTCATTTCCCCCTTCCTTCTCCTAATGCCCTCCATGCTATTTCTTATGTTCCACAAGTAAGTGAAACTATATGATAATTGACTTTGAGAGAGGAAGAACCTTAAGCAGGCTTCATGCTCAGTGTGGAGCCTGATGTGGGGTTCGATCTCACCACCCCGAGATCATGACCTGACCTGAAATCAAGAGTTGGCTGTTTAACCAACTGAGCCACCCACGTGTCCCATCAGCTGTTCTTACTAATGGAAGCATTTCAGGCTATAAATTCTCCTCTAAGTAACACATTAGCTGCATACCACAAGTTTTGATAAATACTCTTTCAACTACTGTTCTGTTACAAATATGTCCTAATTTCCATTGTTTCTTTTTACAAAAGAAACCAGGAGTTTTAAATTTCCAAATACTTAGGGTTTATAAGTTTTTTGTTATTAGTCTCTAACTATATGCATTGTGATCAGAAAATAAGCTCTGCTTGACACTAATCATTTGAAATGTATTGAGGTTCTCTTTATGGCCTTGCACATCATTAATTTTTATGAATATGCCACATGTACTGGAGAAGAATGTGTGTTCTGGAGTTTTGGGATATAATGTTCCTACTAGTCTTAAATAATTCATTGTGCTGTTTAAATTTCATCTATCCTTACTCAATTTTTGCTGCTTATTCTATCAATTATTGAGTACCTATGTTAAATACCCCCATTTTGATAGTGGATTTTTAATATCCAGTTTTAGGATAATGATAGATTTTCAAATAAACCCTTGAGTAAGCAGATGCATATATGAGTCTGGAGTTCAGAGAAGTCCAAGGTGGAAATGCAAATCTAGGTATTTTGCATGGAGGTGATCTTTCCGGGAAGAGACTAGATGAAATCACACAAAGAGCAGAAATAAGAAAGATTAGAAGTCTGAGGATTGGGCCATGGGACGCTCTAGTGTTTACAGGCTGTGGAGATGGGGGGCGGGGATAGACAGAGTGACTGAAAAAAAGAAAGAAGTTAGTGAATAAGAAATAAACCCAAAGAGAGTGATATGCTGAAAGCCAAGTGAAGAATTTTTTTTCAAGGAGTGTGGACTGAATGTGTCCAGTGTAGCTGAATGGCCAATGAAGATGAGGACTAAGAAATGAGCAACAGGCCTGAAAGATCTTGTAGCCATGTATCTCGGTTGATGGGAGCAAAGTCTATGTGTGAGATGTGTCAGAGAGGAGCTATTCCTAGCTGCCGGCACTCAGGGCACTGGGTCCTATCTTTGCCATCAAGGAACCAAGGGGAAGGGGAGTCTGATGAAAGCACTCAGGCTCTCCCCCTCTGCCCACCACCCACCTTTACCTTGATGGGGCTGCCCCCACTCTGGTTTGCACAAACCTGTGAGGTAACTTTCTTCAGATGCCTATAAAGAGAATAAGACAAGAGTCCTTGTGCCCTCAGAGTTCTGGTTCATAACCCAGAGCCCTTCTTCATCCTCTCAGGGTGGAGTTTACAACACAACACCGTCACTGCCAGCCCCTCTGCTTTTTTGGGGGGACTCCTGCCCACGTTTCCTTGCAGCCAGAAGAGACAGGGCTTTTATCCTTGCCTCCGTTCTCTGGTCTTGGAGTTAAAAAAAAAAAAAGGGTATTCTCTATAGTGGCAGAGAAACATATGGTGAACTAGGAGATGAAGACATTTGCAAAGTGTTTAATGTTTAATAATTAATAATCCATCATGTCTGGCCTGTAAGAAAGGTGAATTTCCTATCTCACTCTTTCCTCCTACACACACACACACACACACACACACACACACACACACATACACGAACACACGCACACACACACACAGGTTGTTTCGGGTCTGGAGGAAGATGGCTGTCGTAGATAGACCTTCATGGGGAGATTAAAATTAATGGTTAAATGAAGGAGGCGTCTTGATGGAAGCTTTGGGAACATCATCATAACAAGCCCTCAGTTCTAACCATCAGGATTGTCCCAAGAAGGGTAAAGGACTTCAGATAACGCAATCAGAACAAGGAGGGATAAGGGAAATGCTGCTCTGAGACCTGGGTCAGAGAGGCCCCTTCCCTGTATCCTGCACTTTGATAGACACTTAACTCTGGCCCTTCTTGGTCCATGCTCCCTGACTGGGGTGGAGTGCTAGGGGCAAAGTAACAGGCCCACTAGGAACCTGCACCTTTCCCCATTCCAACTTCTAGGCCACATTCTTGGTACCAAGATTGGTACCATGGTACCTTGGTACCATGATTCATGGCTCAAGTCCATCATTAAGGCATATGGAGAATTCTTCCTGGAATCTGTCCTGCGGGAAGTGGACCACATGTCAGGTGACATCCTTCTTGGCCCTGGGTGGGCTAATGTGTGGTTGGGGGGGGCAGGAGCTGTAACGTAGCTCAGCAAGTGGACAGAAGTTTCCAGATATATTTGAACATCCTACAGTGTGGGATGTAATCAGACGTGGGAAGAGTGGCAGTGGATTTCCTCAAACCACCAGATTTCAGCCTGAAACTTGGAAGATTCCAGGAACTCTTAAACTCAAAACTTATCTTCCAGGTTGTTAAGATATACTTGTCAGGGGAGAAATGTAGAACAGTCTTCATTTAATATTTGGTTAGCTTGATTTATAAATTACAAATATTTAAACATACTGTATATCTTGCTGTGGGTCCTATGGATGCTAAGGACAGAATGTAGGAAGTAGAACCTATTAAGGTTGGTGTGGGTAAAAAGTTATGTCATAAAATAACACATGTACTGTAAGATGAAAGTCATAAAAAATGCTTTAGGTGTTCCTATTAGTATCACACAGCATCTTGCTGCAGCCCTTCCCAACACAACCTCCAAGCAACTGCTAAATCCCCCTCAGACTGGGTTCCCCATCTCTCTACAATTCTCCTCCCAATTAAAAGTCTCTTCCCTCACGAGGCTGTGCACCTCTCCACCCTCCTGTATTTCCCTTGTCCTCTTACCGAGCTGAACTTTGCCATCTTACCAGCTCCCTTTGCTCTACATAGAGTAAAACCCTACTTGTCTTTGCAGTGCTCGCACAAAGCCCAACCACGGTGATTTCTAATCATCCGTTTATGCTTCTGTGGCTCCCAGTAGCATTTGAACCCCTAAGGTCAGGGAGAATATCTGATTCATCCTTGTTTCTCTAGGCCTCCGCCAGAATCCTACACATTCGAGGCATTCACTGAGTGTCTTTGGGATAAATGAATAAATTCCCCGAGCCTTATAGCATACATATCTAGCATGACGGGTTTAGTCCTGGATGATATACTGAATATATCAGCAGGAGGGCTGTTTCCCCTCTGTACAGTTTTTCTTACCAACTGATTTAAAATTCTAAGAAGGTTACTGTAGTTATCTTTCTATGAATCTTTTGGAGTAACTAGCGTAGTTGTGAGATCGTAGTTGGTTCCCGATAATATCTCGTTAAGTTGGTTAGAGAAAAAAAGATGGGAAGAAAATGATTTAGGATAAAAGTGGAGATAGGTACTTCTAAAATGATAGTAAAGAATGCCCCATGTCCACACGTGTGTTTTGTTGAGGGGGAGAGGGAAGGAGAGAAAAAAAAATGGAGATTAGAAATTGTCCCCAGGTTCTACAGTGAGAATTTCATTTCGATTTTTTCCTTCCCTGTTACTGTCATTATTTTTAGGATTCACAGGGTCTTTGAGGAGATTCCCCACTGTCACTGCACCCTTTCCTCATAGTGCAGGCTCTCATATTGCTTGACATATCGCATATTTCTATCTAGTACATACAACTTGCAAATACCTTCCGAAGCATCATTCCAAATCTTGAAAAAATAATGCGAGCAGTTTTGACTTTGTATCATCCCCTAGACCAATAACGGGGCTTTAAAACCCCTTCTATTAATTCACATCGGTCTCTGGAATGCTTTTTTTTCTGAACATTAGCACAGCAGTGAATTAATTTCATCACAACTTTAATTAAGATTTTTTTAAAAACCATAATCACAGATAATACAGTTAAGATGGCTAAAAAGAGTCAGTATCAAGCCAAAAGCTACACTATGATTAGGCAATATATCAGGACAACATCTTTTCTCACAATTCAAGTCAAATAAAAATGAGGAATAGAGAGTGAGGTGGCTGCCGAGACTGGAAATCTATAGTCATGCCCCCATTTGCATTGGGGGGGAGGGCGGGCCCGGAGAGGGAGGCAAGCCAGAAACAGAGGGAGTAAGAAGTAGATCTGGTAGTGAAAGCAAGCAATTGGATTTGCATGCTTTTTTTTTTTTCAAATGGTTTACTTTTGGTGGTTCAAAAAATAGTCCAAAATCATCATCTTTATATACATTCCTCTTATTCTCCTTCTGTTGTCTAGTGAAGTTTGTTTTGTTTTTGCTTTTTAAACTTTTATTTTAATTCTAGTTAGTTTGCACTCAGTGTAGTATTGGTTTCAGGTGTACAATGTAGTGGTTCAACACTTCCACATACCATGTGGTATTCCCCATGACAAGGGCACTCAAAAATACGGAATGCTTCAGGAGTTCGCATGTCATCCTGGGTGAGGGGCATGGGAGAGCATGGGGCGTGCATGCCGATCTTATCTGTATCGTCCCAGTTTTAGTATATGTGCCGCTAAAGCGAGCATGTGGATACGTTTTTTAAGAAAGAACTGGGGGCAAATTCCACTTACTAAAACCTTGGGCAACTAAAGTTCTCTGGGTCTTCATTTCTTCATGTTTTATTAAACTATCACATGAAACTAGGACTAATGAACAATATTTAGTATAGCAGTAGACTTTATTAGGTTGCAGCAAACAGGGTCAATCTTGAAAGAAATTTAATAAGGAAACAGAAAATTCTACTCCTATGACTTAAAAGAATGACCCTATCACCAAGCTCACACACACATACCCAGAGTGGGACTAACAGAACTTGTAAAAGAAAAAAAAATACACCAGCTTTCAACTATCACACACAAAATCTTTACACAGAAATGACATATGAGTTAAGTATTGGAGGACAAATTTAAATTCCCAGGAAAAAGACTTTTGGCAACTGACAGATTAAATGTTCTTATTACTCCAGAGGGCTATATGGGTAGAACTTTTAGAGAAGAAGACTTTAGGTCACTGGCAGGCATGTCTAGCCAGCAGAACAGACGAGGATGAAATAAGCCTTTTCTGAGGCTAGTGAACTCCTCATGCCTGTATTCAAGCGAAAACTCAACTGAAGGTTGGATAGCGTAATGGATAATCACACATCTTAGAGACAAATTGCCTGGGTTGAAATCCCAGGTCCGCCTCTTTTACAAGCTGTGTCTTTTTGTGCCTCAGTGTAAAACGAATATAAAAGCAATGGCTGCTCCATATGGGTGTTGTGCGGATTAAATAATTAACACATGTAAAACATTAGTGCTATGTAAGCTTTAGACATTATTAATGATAGTATTTCTGGGAGGGATTATTGTAGAGGAACTCATGCTTTGGTTGGGTTGGGTGAGGTAATCAAAGAGGATCTGCCTCTTCTGAGATCCTATGATCCTATGTTTCTATATTCCCCGATGTCCAGGGATTGAAATTGCTGATCAGCTGAGTACGAGCTGAAGAATCTTTGAAAAACAAAACAAAACTATAACAACAAAAACCCATGTTTCTCTTAAAAAGATCTTCATCACCCTTTTTAAGATAACAATGAATAGCCTGTGTGAGCAACTATTCATATAATTATTTCATAACTCCCAAAAGAAAATAGCTCCCCTCAAACCAGCCCTTGAGCACCTAGGAGCAGCATGGATAGGCAGAAAGGAGAGGGGGATGGGAATCAAAATTAAATTCCTTTCAGAAAAAACCAGTCTATAAATGATTTTATAGCGTGATGTAGACAAAATGAAAGATGATTGTTTGGAGCCGTGATGAATATGTTCCCTTGCTGTGAAGAGTAAGCTTCAGTGGGGGTCAGGAGGGCAGCGCTATGGGGGTCCACACCTTGAGGGAATGCACCAATTCCCTATTGCAAACAGCTTCTTCACTGTTCTCCCCTGCCTCAGTCTCCCTGTCCCCCGTCCATCGTGTGCTCCTGTCTCAGGGCTCCTTCTAAAATGCTAATTCACCCCTGCCTCACACCTCGCAGGGGGCTTTCCATCCAAGTACAGTATAACATGAGAATTCCTGGTCTCATGACTCATCATCAACCATAGCAAAGTTCTAGCTGTTTTCCACCCATGAGGTATGTTTACATGCAGCTTCCTGAGCTCCCCCGAGATGTACTAAAATCAGAGTCTCCGCAGCTGGACCCCAAGGTGAAGCAACTCAACCCAACTCTCTATCCCCGTTCGGACCGGCTGCCATGACAGAAGGGTCTTTTTTCATTGCATTTCATTGCACTGCATTTAAGTTCGGCAGCCCTCACATCTACCTCCCCCTCAACAGCAGCAGCAGCAAGCACTTAACAGAGCTCTGATTGAGGCAAATAGCCAAAGACAGCTTAGCCCTTTTCTCTGGCACTGTGTCTTCCAGCTGAACCGGAGATATAACTCACGGTAGCAAACCTGAAACTGCAACTCTTGACAGATTAATTCCATAACAAAAATCAATCATGGCCCTTGTTGCCAGCATACATAATATTTTGGGTTTCCTGTTGAGCACCACCGAGAAGCAGACCTCCTTGACCTTGACTACATTAAATGAATGCACTGATACAGTAATGTAATCAGCTGATCACCGCATGCACCATCATCCCAGGTCTGTATAACAGTGATCAGCGTTGAGCTCTTGTTTCCTGTGGCGCCTCCTCACCCAACCAAATTGCCGTCCTTACTAGCAGAATGTCTCTTCTAGACAAAAATAGTAGTTGCAGCAACTCCTCAGAAGGTCTTATTTTTCGACTGGTCACCTCAGGCGATATGTCAGCTGATTTGCCTGCTAGCTTTTCCCTGAGCAAATATCGGCCAGCCAAACCGGGGTGTGTGTGGGGGGAAGGGGGATGTGGAGGAGCACACACAATAAATTCCACTCTGACCACAGATAGAATACCCTCCTGTTCAGAAAAACCCTTGTTCACTCTTCAGGCCAAAGAGGCTAGAGAGGAAAGGAAGCATGAACAGGTGGCTCAGTGAGCTCATCACCTATATAATGAGCAAACTGAAAGGGTTGGAGCCATGGGATGCAAGATGGATGAAATGGAGAGAAGAAAAGGAACTTCTTCTTTTTAACATTAGAGGGACTAGGTTACACCTGACAATGTGAATTGCATTGGGGGCAGAAGAACCATCTGGAAAAGGGCTATTGACAATCCCGTTGGATTGCTCAGCCTGGCATGGATCAGGATGGGTGAAGACTTTCACAGATGATGTCACCTGACAGGCAGAGCTTCTAAGTAGCCTAGGGTGAATTTCCCAGAAACCAGGACCACTCTTGCTAGGAAACCAGTATTTTCCCAGAAACCAGGACCACTGTTGCTGATTTGCCCCATTTGGTTACTTACAGCTAAAACAAGTGATACTTGGACTGCTGGGGAAGGGGAGATGATGTGGCCACCATCCCTAGCAACTGATGCCTATAGAGAAGTCTTGTGCGTCATGTCTAACCAGAAGCATGCTTGCATGAGTATTTCACTCATTCAAAGATGCTTTAGATACCTGCAAGCCAAATGGAGATATTTCATTCTCAAAGCTCTCAATTTACCTTTTTAAATAAAATGATCCTGTGGCAAAGGGAAGAGCTAATTAAGCATTTCATTATCTGACTGGTATAATGAACCACAAAGTGGCAGTGAAAAAAATCAGCATTGGGAAACATCTGTCCCACTCTAATGCTAAGAATGTCACAGCCTAGGACAACATCTGCAGATGGAGGTTTTTTTAAAAATTGAAATAGAAGAATCTTCAAATAGCATGTTATAGAAATACCTCCAGGGAATAAACTCCAGGTAAAGTTTGTTCTTCAAACCTGCACATAGAATTTACTCTTCTTAGAAATGATAGTGTATTTGTACAAAGGAAATCATGTTCAAGTTGGCAGTGATTTAATGAATACAAGGAAATTATACTAGAATTTACTGTGTATTGTCTCTTTCATGCTCAAGGCCTTCCAAAGTGTCTTACTAACAAGCAATTAAAATGCCGAGAGACCAGGGATGGTGGGCAATGGTAAAATGTCTACTCTTATACAAATTGCCTAGAATAGCTCCTTGGTTGCTGAGGAATGTTGATTGTGGATGTCACAGCTGTCCTTGCAATTGTTTAAACAGGCGATGAGATCTGGGGTTCTCCCTAGTTAGTGGAATTTAAGGGAGAACTCCATTTGTAGACTCTTCTATTAATACTGTAGTAAATCAGTATGCACAGAGGGCTAGGCATTTATCCTGAAAATGGGCTGCCCAAAACCACATCACTCAATAGTATCTAAGCAAATAAAAGCACTTGGCTTAATAATTTCTAATGTAAAATTAATAGATCACTAGTGTCAAAATATAGAAAATACAGATAAGCAAAAAGAAGAAATAAGAACAATTTATAATCTCACCCCAGGAAGAGTTAATTGGCACAATTCCTGGTACATAGTAAGTGCTTCAGAAATACTTCTTAAATAAATATTTCCTTCTAGGGGCGCCTGGGTGGCTCAGTGGGTTAAAGCCTCTGCCTTTGTTTCAGGTCATGATCCCAGGGTCCTGGGATGGAGCCCTGCATCGGGCTCTCTGCTCAGCAGGGAGCCTGCTTCCGCCCCCTGCCCCTGCCTGCCTCTCTGTCTGTCAAATAAATAAATAAATAAAATAAAATCTTTAAAAAAAAATTTCCTTCTAGTCCTTTAAAATGCAAACATATACATTGTTTAAATAAAAATTGGGGGGCGCCTGGGTGGCTCAGTGGGTTAAAGCCTCTGCCTTTGGCTCAGGTCATGATCTCAGGGTCCTGGCATCGAGCCCCACATAGAGCTCTTTGCTCAGCAGGGAGCCTGCTTTCTCCTCTCTCTCTGCCTGTCTCTCTGCCTACTTGTCATCTCTGTCTGTCCAATAAATAAATAAAATCTTTAAAAAAATGGAAAGAGCTTCCTTATTAAATAAAAATTGGATCATGTCGTGCTTACTTTTCTGAAACCTAATTGTAAAAATTTTAGCATTAGATCGTATATAGTTTTCCAAGTCATTAAATATTCTAGCGGTTTAAACGACTGGTTAGTATTACATTTTGGGAAAGATTTGGGGTAAAAATTAGGCAACATTTAATAACATATTCTCATTCCTTCATCCATTCAATAAATAATTTTTTGAGCACTTACTATGTAGTGCCTCTAGTCTAGACATGTGAATACATCAGGGAACAGATAAAACTCTTGCCTCCAAGGAACTTAAACTGTAGTTGAGGAATATAGGCCACCAGATTGAGAATAACAACTAAATGTTTGAACATGGTAAGAGCCATGGAAGAGAATAAAGCTGGATAAATTGGATAGAGAATATCTGGAAAGTAGTGGAAGAGTAGTAATTTTTTTTAAGAGTGGTAATTTTAAAAGGTGAAATTTAAATAAAGTTTTGAAGAAGGAAAGGGATTTAGCCACAGGCATATTGTAAGGAAAGTGCTTCTGGCAGAGGAAACAGCCAATGCAAAGGCCGTACAGTTGGAATGTAATTGACAAGCTCAAGGATCAGCAAGGTGGTCGGAGCAGGAACAGTAGAATGAGTAGAAGACATGGTTGGAGAAGCACAGAGGGAAGAACAAGAGTTTTGGTTTCTTCTCTAAGGGAAACTGGGAGCCCCTGCAGTGTTTTAAGCAGAGAAATGACACAATGTGACTTCTATTTTTATAGGATCTGCCTGAATGCTGTGTCAAGAATAGAATGTACGGGAAAATGTGTGAGAGGCCACTGCAGTGAAGCAAGCAACAGTGGTGATGGCTCAAACCAGAATAGGACTGTGAAGGTGGTAAGAAGTTTACTTCCAGATGGATTTTGAAGGTAGTGCCAATAGTATATGATGGGTGGGATGTGGCGTGCAAGAGAAAGAGAAGCATGGAAAGTAAGTCAAGGCATCTGGCTGAGCAGCTGGAAAGAGTTGCTTTGTGTGAAGATGGGAAGACTATAGGCCGAGCAGATTTCAGGAGGCAGAGATCAGGATCCAGTTGGGGGCATGTTAAATTTGAGATGTTTATTAAACACCCAAGTGGGTATGTTAAAGATATAGTTGGATTTAAGAGCTTGGAATTCAGGGGGGAGTCCAAGAAACAAGAGTCCAGCTAGAGATAAATTTGGGGGGTCGTGGACATAAAATTAGCTTTGAAGTCAAGGGACTGGTAAGATCACGTATGTGTAAGTGTGGGACAAAAGAGAATCCAAAGTGCTGAGGCATTCCAACATTGCCATGTCCACCATGGGAAGATGAACACCTAGTGAAAAAGACTTAATGGGAGCACACCCCCCCCCCCCGCCATGAGTGGAGAGGAAAATCAAGTGTGTGGGGTCCTGGAAGCCATAAAGAAGGTGTGTTAAGGAGGAAGGTATGAGGATGTCAACTGCTGCTAATGGGATCACTGGTACTGGTCAAGATCTTTGTGTGAGGTAGGAAATGGCACCCTCTGTAGGGAGACGTGCCCTTACAGAGGCGCAGTTCGGCAAGTACAAGGTGGACTAGACTCACATCCACCCGTCCCCTTTTCCAGGAGCCTTGTGCAGGCACAAGCTGCACAACTGTCATAGTAACCCTCACTGCTGATGGGAAAGATAAGGGCTAAAGAACTAATCACTGAATTTAGCAACACAGATGCCACGAATGTCCTTGACAGGAGGAATTTTGGAGGAGTGGTGGTCACAAAAACATCAATGTTAAGGGTTAAAGAGAGAATGAGAACAGAGGCATTAGAGACAGTGAATACAGATAGCTCTACATGGGGGAGATTTGCTACAAAGAGAAGGCAGGATGTCACTGGTGGTGGATATAGGGTTAGAGCACTGGAAGAAACAGCTACTGGGAGCGAGGCACAGCATCGTTCTCCTGCCTTGACCACTGTGGTGGTTTTCTCACTGTTTGCTTACCTACACTCTTGCATCCTACAGTCTTCTCTCCAAATACCCCTAGCGTGATCCTCTTAAATCGTAAATTAAATAATGTCATAATCCCTTCCCATCACACTTCAGATGAAATCCCGTCTTGACCATGACCTGTAAAATCTTGCCTGCCTAACTCTGCCCCCTCATTTCCTGCCACTTGTCTCCTCAGATATGAAGGTCCAGCCATGATGGCCTGTTTCTTCCTCCAACATGCAGAGCATTCTCCCAGCTCAAGCTCCACACTTGCTGTTCCTTCCACCTGGAGCTCTCGGCCCCATAGTTTCACAGGCCTCACTTCCACATCTCACTCAGGTCTCCGCCCAAACATTGCTTCGCCCTGACACATATGGTCTCCCTATCACAAGCTGTTACAGTGCTGTTGGATTTTTCATAGCGCTAATCACTACCTGACTTTATGTAATTCCTTATTACTGTTTGTCTTCCCTCAAACATGCAAGTTCCATGTAGACAGAGATGTTGTCTCATTTAATTCACATGTTTACCCCCAGCCAGTACAATGATGTCTGGCACATGGAAGATGCTTAATAAGTATATGTAATGTATATGAATAATTGGAAAAAAATACTACTATTGACACTGCGAACACTTCAATGATTTTTAACATATTGGCATTAAGGGTCATAGGTTGGAGTTCTGTTGGCCTTGACAGATGAGCAGAGAGGAGCTCCAGGGTATACCCTTCCTTCCAGCATACATGGGCATGTGCCTTGGAGATAGGCAAAGGACTTGGTTCAACCTAATTGTACTATTTAGGATTTTAATGTAACGGGAAAAGTTTGGTAGAAAATAAAATCAGAGGTGTCCTCTATTGTAGTGGAGAGGACACTGGATATGCATCACAAGGGCTGGATTCAAGTCTTCACTCTATGTGCCTGTGCTGTGTGCTTTCTGCAAGTCACTGTATCTCTCTGTGCCTTTGATCCCTAATTTTAAATTTGTGAGAAATAATACATCCTGCACTTCCCTCACCTCCTTGCTTGAGGGCCAAATGAGATATTTGGGAGAGTGCTAAACAAATGCGCATAAATATTTTCTCTGGATGAAAAGAAAGTGTTTGAAGTGAATCTAGGCAGGGTGGCGGGGAGAAGGCAGAGTTCTGCTGCAGCATATGCACCATCTGGCTCTTTAAAATGTGTCCCTCAGGAAGAAAAATGAGACTGCTGTTGAGACTGCAGTAAAGAATCATTCCCAAAGTGATATTTTCCAACTCTAATAAGTCTGTGATCAAACAATCAGTTTCTGGGGCAAAGGCCACTACTTTCTACCAACTGACCTGGAAGCATGTACCGTATATTTAATGTCAGGAGTGTGCCAGCATAAGCAGTTTCTGCTGCTAAAGAATGGAAAATAAAAGCTTGTGGCATGAGAGACTAGACGCCCGCACCTAGCTGGAAACTGGAAGAGAAACATGCCTCCACAGACCTCTGGATGCGCTGCCTGGCAAATGCCAGCCTGTCCCTGGAGTGACCAGAGGTGGTATTTGAAATGCGGCATCTGTGTACAGCATAGTTGCAAGAAAAGAGGAGCTGCCTGAAGGGATGTGAAAACCAGGACTGGCGGGGGAGTCGGCATAGCTCAGGGCTCTCGTGGCTCTTCCCTCTGCCTCCCCACGGCAGCATTTTCCTCCTACTCTTCTTACCTGCTCCCCTTCCCTCTTCACCACCACCTTCCACCACTTACTATGGTCTGTGCCTGACCCACTGGGGTCACCCTGAACCTGGATCATTCCATGTGCCGTGACCCAGAAAACTAAAACAGCCTCTTAGTTTCCCAGGTCCAAATATTTCTAGAGAACTCTTTTTGGCCCAGCTCACCTAAACACTTTGAGTCTAGCCACATAAATCTTGGGTCCCTGCTCTCTTTACTTTGGACTGCCCTTGAGAAGGGTGCTCATCCTGGACTACAGCTGTGTCAGGTGCTGTAGAACATGGCTCTGCTCATTGGCAGAGACTGCGGGCTTGGACAGATGCCCTGAGAAACGATTAGGTGGCCCAGACATTTTAAGTCATACCTTGTTTAGGCGAGGGCCTATGTATGTGGGTTACCCCCACAGTCTCTTCTAGGACCTATGTTTATTCAAAAAGCAGAAAGCTGTTAACTCAAAGAGACAGGCTCAATAGGTTACCAAATCTACTTGAAATCTTTCTTCTTGTCTATCAATTTAAAATACTTTATGTCAGGCTTATTAATTTTCAAGGCTAACAGACTGGTTTCTAATATGCCAGAAAAGGGCCTGGACCTTAAGTCCCATTAAGTTGTAAGAGCTGTTTGACTACACACACTTTTCTCAGGCTTGGGCTGTCCACACTCTGCTGCAAAACTGGGGATCCTACCATGCTGTACCCTTCCTCTGATGCCCACCCACCCAACTCTGATTCACTTCTCCAAGAGGTTCTTCCTCGTTCCTAGCAGTGAGAAATGGACATCACACTATGACCTCCTATTCCCAGGAACTTGCTTTTGACTCTGTAGATGACCAATATTTGGCAAACAATACAACCGAGGAAATGCTGTTAACACTTCCACCTGCTGGGATGAAAATAGAGGCTGCCTTGGACAGATGGAGGAGATCAGGACTCTCTGCTCTGACCATCAATGCCCCTGAATTTTTGTGTCATTGTCATAGAGATGGAAGCTGGAAATGCTCTCCTCTTGGCTCTTAGCTACCAGCACTGCCTGAGTGTGCAGCTGGTCTAGGGCTTGGACAATTATGTGGCATCTTGAGAAATTTTCTCAGAACAAGGGTGGAGCTGGGAACTCCACATCCCAGAATCTGAAGTGCAGTGAAGCTCTAATGCCTCAACACTTCCACATACCATTAACAGCTGGAGAATTGTCTTTGGGGATTTTCTTGAAGAGGGGGCTTCTAGAGATTCCTTGGTCATGTCCTGTAACCAGCCCAGTTGCCATTTATTAAAAAAAAAAAAAAAAAGAATGAGGAGCCTTGGTTCTGCTCAGTTCATGGGGTTGATTGTGTAAGGTTGTTGTAACTCCCATTCATTCCTAGATTTCTGCGCTGGTTAGGGAAGGCATTCACTCAGATAGACTTCTAGCTGGCAGATAGCCTCTTTGTGGTTGAGACAGCCACCAATGAAAGATGGAGTTTCACACCTTGCCCTGGCAATTTAACTATCCCTAAAGTGTGTCTTAGAAAGCCTGAAAGTAGAGTCTTTAAATAATGACCTTTCTGACCAGGAAGTCCAGATGAAGATGAGAATGATGTTGATGATGATGATAACATCAATAAGCCCTATAGATACCTGGGAGTGTTAAGTGATTTGACTAGAGTCACATGTATAGTAAATGGCCCTAGTTTTAGAGAGGTTTCCATGACCATTAAGGAAAAACATGCAGATGTTTGAGAATTTCACATGGGCATAGATGACTCACTCTCAATTTTTCCAGCCCAGTTTTCTTTCTGACTTTTAAAATGGGGAATATTGATTTAGACTCCAGATATTTAGGGACTAAAAGGATTCCACCTCTTTTTGCATCTTGAACCACTCTCTATTTGTCTACAGTATGCATTGGGGGGTTTGTAAGAGAGATTCAATGCAGGAGTTGCCCTAGAGGGCTCACTTGTTCCTGTATTTAGTCTGCAAATGAGAGATACTGACCGAAGAAGGCATACATCTTTGCAGGAAGGATGGCTTTGGGGGTTCTGAAATCACACAACCATGTACAGCTGGGCAGTTTGACACTGCAAAAGGGGCCTGGCTTAAATAGAGCATGGAAATATTAAATACATGCCAAGGTCATAGGGCTGGTAAGGGACAAAACTCCTAGCACAGTGTCCGAAAAGCAATAGGTTATCAGTAGATAGTTATTGGGTGAATGAGACACAGAGTCCAAATCCAACTTTCTATTCCAAAGGCACTGCAGTTTCCACTTGGACAGCCTGCTTCCATCTTTGATGCCTTTCACTAATTAATCCTGAGGAAAAAAGACATTCTTAATTTTACTTGTTATCTCTGAAACAGAGACATCATGTTTCAATAGTGAAGAATCATATCAGAGCAATGCTACTGTGAAGATAGTAGGAACCCAGTCCTTCTGACCATCCTCCTTGTGGGCCTGGAATTTCCTTTGTGTTTGGCAGTGGAGTACCAAATGAGTCTAAAATTAGTTTCAGTGAATATTGGAAGGAAAGAATCCCACTTGAGATGATTGTGTTGTCATGAATATGATAGGCAGAACAAGGTGCCAGTCTCCCCCACTGAGGAGAACAGCAGATCGGATGGGGATACACAATGACTTGACCTGAGTGGGACCATTCCTGAGATTCATCAGGTAAGCTAATTCAGGACTGTTTCATGTTTTAAAGGCCAGTTAAAAATGACCACTGTGGAATATCACTGTAATGCAACCTGTCATAGTTCAGAACTCAGCATACAGTTAAATAACCTATCCAAGGATATTATCCTAATCAAGTAGCATAAAAGATCTTCTCCCTTAGTAAGGCATACCCAGAGTATGGGTAAGAGACAGTGCTCAGTGAGCACTCCACTTGGTATTTAACAGGGGAGAAAAGGCTTAATAAGGTGTCTCTTAGATTTAAAAATCTGAGAAATTTTCTCTCTCTCTTCCTCTCTCCCCAGCCCCCTCATCTTCTTCCCCCTCTTCTTTTCTTTCTTGAACTCCCAGGATCAGTGAAATTTGTAATCTCCACTGAATTTCTTACCCACTATAACTGTGTTAGTAAAACACTCTGTAATGTAGTTCTTGGTGCGAGAAATGGAGCCATTAAGCTCAGTTTAAACTCTATAAAATAACTCCCACCCCACCACCAATTTTGCTCTAGCTGTGATCTCTCTTCTCATCAGTTGGTCTCACTCAACAACAGGGTGGATTTTAATTACTTTTCTCATGAGTGCAACCAGATGCTTTGCTGCCTACTTGTCTCCTGGCCTGTCCGTGGATGTTGGCAACTGAGGTGGGGAATATTGGCAGAAGGAATATGGCAGAGCCAGGGCAGAGTGTGCCTGAAACATGGCTGGAACCTATGTTTCTGTGTCCCTGGCCAGAACGGACTTACCAAACCATGTAGGTATGCAAAAGGCCATTGCACCTCCAAGAGGACCAATTTATCCTTGAGGGTGAGAGAAAGGCTCACTCCTGTTCCACTTCTATATTATTGCATCTTCCTTTTGGTATAGGATCACATAACCAACAGTAGGCAGCACGGCAGGGTGGCGGGGGCAGAAGCAAGTGATGTACCCCATCCAGAGCATGCTCGTGTCCATGAAAGGACTCCTCACAGAGACCCAGTGGTCTGGCCTGGACTAGAATGCGGAGAATTTCAACTTCTTCACTGCCAGCATCTCTCTTCTTCAAAATGGAGAAATTGGTCACCGAAAATGTTAACTGATCTTCAAAGTCTTTCTAGCTCTGCATAAATTTACCGAACCTCAAGTATGATTTCAGTTATGTTCACCTAGTGCCCTTCACCAGCACATAACCTCTGATTTTTTTCCCCTTGGGTATATATTTATTGCCTTAAATGTTTCCTTACCTGCCCCCCAAGTTGAAGCAATTTAAGATGGAATAAAATTCAACATATATCACATTTGAATGGTGTCTCTGTCATACAGAAACACTCTGTTCCCTGAGAGGAACATAATGCAAAATAATTCCTTAATTAGTTTAGGGGTTGTGAACAGGGTGAAGGAAGATAAAGGATTAGAAGTGTTGTGAAAACTTATTTTAGTTTAAGCATAAAAGAAGTATTTCTCAGGAAGGACTTATTTCATAAGATTATCCTAGCAGCTTAGTAAGTTTATAAAATGTAGACTCCAAAATGATGATTCAATAAGCCACCTTCAGGTAGCCTTTGTAAGTGAACTTGGCTGGGTGAAAACTAGACTTCCCATGGAAACAGACACAAGTAGCCCCAGTAACCCCACAGCTTGTGTGTGATGTGTTTCCAACCATGTCCCACATTGGTTAAAGCCAACTGAGTAGCTCAAACAACAAATTCTGCAGCCCAGAGATCACCTGTGGGGCTTTAAGTTCAGTGAATAGAACACTGATCTAGAAAACCTTACACATCTGGAGAAAATTACCTGCAGTTGCATGAAAAGTATGATGAATTTCAAGAAGGACTCTTTGTTTTAGAATTTGATTACTAACACCCTATTTAACCTTAAGATACTGATACTGTAGGAGGTTTGGTGTGGTCCAGCATTGGCATATATAATTATAAACCTGCTTTGTCAGAGAGAGATTTATGCGCGGACTATTATGTTATTATTATTACTATCATTAGCATTATCATTATTATTTTAAAGGCATTTCTTTTTTAAGATTTTATTTATTTATTTGAGAGAGAAGGAGAGTACAAGTGGAGGGTGGGGGAGGGGGCAGAGGGAGAAAGAGACTCCCTCCTGAGCAGGGAGCCAGACTTGGGACTCAATCCCAGGACCCCAGGATCATGAGATGAGCTGAAGACAGATGTTTAAGACTGAGCCCCCCAGCCATCCCTATATTATGATGATAATGGTGATGATGTTATTCTGATATTAAGATTGAAAGAAAATATGTAGGTGGGTAAGCACATCAGGTTTTGTGTTTTGATTTGAAAAAGACTGAAAGACATTTTCTAAGGCAAAGTATTTTTTGAAGTCCCTTTTGTTTGAATGAATTGTCCTCCTACACTTCTAAGGCTATTCTGGAGTGCAGATTATAAGTTTAGGAAAACTTTTTAGTGGCATGATTTCTACTTGATAAGACTGACTTCTGCAATCATCTTCTTTTTCCCTTTGCTTTTTGCTTGTGAAACACATGTGTAGCCTTTCAGCTTAGGTTTTACAAACTTTGAAAATAAAGCCTTGTCTTGGAAACACAGGAAGGCAGGCCACCTGCAGCTGGGAGCCAGTGGTTCTCTGGCCTTGCTCAGCATGGCAGTTCCAGTTTAAACTCACATTTGGAGCCAGTGTCGGGAGAGCTCTTGCTTAGTATAGAGACCATCAAATAAGGTATTAAAGCTGGAAATGACTTCATTGAGGCTGCAGTTGGAGCTTGCAATGACAGCTTGGAGTTTTAGGCAGTTCATATGTCTAGATGCTTATTTCTCCTCATCTTTTCCTTCCTATAAATGAACAACATAAAAACAGGCAAAGCATCTCCTACCCACATGGAATTCCCTTTTCAATTTCCCCAGGCCTTTGAAGATACCTTTTCTCTCTCATGCTAGCTCTTCTCAGGTCCTCAGTATCAAACTAAGGAAATCAGAAAGAAGATTTGAGGTGTTCAGGGTCATTTCCAAGGAGAGATGTGAATGCCCAGCAGGGTAAAGGAGACCAGAAGAGAAAGTGTAGACCCAGGGACACAATGGAAATCAAAATTAAGCAGAGACTGGCTTGAGGCTCAAGGAAGTGGAACATTAGTCATGAAAATGGGAGAAAAGAACAAAATTCTTCTATTAGAGATGGTCTCCAGATGTTCAGGCCATGTGTTTGGAGAAAAATGCATTACATCATCATTACTCCCCTGAGCTGTTAGCAGAAACCTTTAGGGAATTAAACACTGCTTTTACATAATTGTCATTTACTTAATCTTTTGTGGTTTTGGTGGTGGTAAAATATATCTAATATAAAATTTGACATTTTAATCATTCTTAAGGTATAATTCAATTCAATGGCATTAATTATGCTAAAAATATCTTATAACCAGCACCACTATTTCCAAAACATTGTATTATCCTAAACAGAATCTCTGTAACCACTAAGTGATAAATCACCATCCTCCCTCCTGCCCCAGTAATTCCCTGGTAATCTTTTTTTTTTTTTTAAGATTTTATTTATTTATTTGACAGACAGAGATCACAAGTAGGCAGAGAGGCAGGCAGAGAGAGAGGGGGAAGCAGGCTCCCTGCCAAGCAGAGAGCCTGATGCGGGGCTCGATCCCAGGACCCTGGGATCATGACCTGAGCTGAAGGCAGAGGCTTTAACCCACTGAGCCACCCAGGTGCCCCTTCCCTGGTAATCTTTAATCTACTTCTGGTCTGCATGAATGTGTCTATATAGATATTTCACATAAGTGCAGTTATACAACATCTGTCCTTTTGTGTCTGGTTTTTTTCACGTGCCATAATGTTTTCAAGGTCATCTATATGAAAACATGTATTAGAACCTCATTCTTTTTTATGGTTGAGTAATATTCCATTGAATGTGTATACCACATTTTGTTTAGCCATTCATCTGTAATGAACACTTGGGTTGTTTCCACCCCTTGGCTCTTGTGAATAACACCACATTTAACTAGTCTTTTAAAATTTACAATAGCCATTTGTTGAAGAACAGTCCTTTCCTGCAAGGTTAATTCTTTAAGGAACAGTTTAAAAATATCTTTACTGGGGAAAGGAATTTCCAGTTCCATCCTAGCTGCTTAGTATGGTGGACACCACATTCTTGCTTTGAGTACAGAGTCAGCAGAATCACTTCTGAACTCGTTCTGGTTCCACCAAGGTAAACTGAGGGTTATCAGAGTAACATTATTGCCTCAGAGCCCTGAATGAACCTGGATAATAAACAGTGCTCAGCATCAAGTCCAAAAATAGAAGAGAGGTGAGATCCAAGAGAAGAATGAGTGGCTGAATTAGTCGCCTAGAGAATTTACAACTATGTGGTCTTCAAGCTAAGGCTAACGAGACAGGAGACAGACCCACTCTAAATACTTAAAGCAAGAAGGGATTTAACATGGGGAGTTGTTTGCTTCTATTCTTGGAAGGACTGGTGGAGTGGGTATGAAGACAGTGCGAGAAGCCTCTCAATGACTTCACTGACCCCTAAGAGAGTTACCATCTGAAACCATCACTGGAGCTAAGAATTCAAGAACACGCCTTTGTGTGTCCACAATCACTGCAGTTGGTGCTACTTTTGCCCCAGCCACATCCACGGCAATTGCCTGGCAGCCCCTATAAAGTTGGAAAGTTGACTCTGGATAATACCTGCAGAATTGCCTCGCATCGTACAGCCTTGCTTGCCAACAGAAGCGAAAAAAGCGATCTGTCTCACTTTCACCTAAGTTCAGTTTGCACTTATCTTGGGAGCCTTTGCTTTCCAACTTGGTGGAATACACTTGGATAACATGGCCCTTTGCCCCACGAATTAGTCTCTTGGGCGAAAAGGTAATTTAGGCTGAATCAAAGGTCTGGCATTCCCTGATGCGATTTTCTTTCTTTTTTGAGGAGGATCGAAATAGAGATAGATTGTCTAGGGCTATTCACTGAACTCTGAAGTTTGTGAAGAATGGAAATTGAAAATTAGAAAGAGATGTCATCCCTTTGTAAATTTTTTTTAATTACAAACTAATAGATGGTGATGGAAAATAACATTTCCCTAGTAATGAATTTAAAACGAGGACCCGGGTCTGTGCAAACAGAGAAGAACTCTGTGACTTTAGAGAGAAGTTTCTTCTGGGGTCAAGTGTGGAGACTAGGGCACCCCAGTCAGAGCTCAGCAAACTCTGGAATGAGCCTTGCAGTTTCCGAGGAAGAGGTTCTAAGGTGGAGGCTCGGAACACGCTCTGCCACTTTCTAACAGGGTGAAAATGGCCACATTTTCCTCAAGTGTCAGATGGGCTTGAAAGTACCCATTCTCCCTAATTTTCTTTTTTTTTTTTTAAGATTTTATTTATTTGACAGATAGAAATCACAAGTATGCAGAGAAGCAGGCACAGAGAGAAAGGGAAGCAGGCTCCCTTCCGAGCAGAGAGCCTGATTCGGGGCTCGATCCCAGGACCCTGGGATCATGACCTGAGCCGAAGGCAGAGGCTTTAACACACTGAGCCACCCAGGTGCCCCTCTCCCTAATTTTCTTAAAGGACATTGAAAAGACCGGATGGAGTGAGAGCTTTGAGAGTATTTTGCAAGAACAATTGAGACCTATCCATATGGAAAGTTTTGTTATGATTGTTTTTATCATTCTTTTGAGATACATAAAGTACCTTATACCACAGAATGCTCTATGTAGAAAGATTTTCCAAAAATTGCAGTTAGGTTACTTAATGAACGCAACACATATTCATTGTGTTATGTGTCGAGATGTCATGCTGGTGCTGGGAAAGCAGAGGTAGTTCTTGCCCTTAAAGAACTCCTCATTCCAGAAGGCCCATGAACAGTATGCCCGCTAGATACATAAACAGATCATTTCAAGGCCAAGTGCTAAGAGCAGTAATTGAGGAGTACACTGGGTACTATGGGAGCACAGCAATAGGCATCTCATTTGGCCAAGGGGAGCCAAGAAAGGCTTGCTAGAGGAGGTGAGACAGAGAGAGTGAGGGACAGCACCAGCAGGAAGGTGCCTTTGGCACTGGTAAAAAACTCTTTTGTTTATTTTTTCTTTCAGAAAGGAGGGAATTTCAGAGAGAAACAAAATAATTTTTTAAAGATTTTATTTATTTATTTGAGAGAAAGAGTCAGAGCGAGAGAGCACAAGCGGTGGGAGCAGCAGAGGGAGCAGGAGAGGGAGAAGCAGGGAGAGCCCGAAGCAGGGCTCCATCCCAGGACCCTGGGATCATGATCTGAGCTCAAGGCAGAGGCCCAACCAACTGAGGCCTTCAGGTGCCCCACAGAAATGCTTGTAGAGCACATTAGAAACGATTTTAAAGTAGGAAATGTAGTAAGGTTGAGCCTTGAACAACACAAGTTTGAACTGCATGGGTCTATTTATACACAGATTTTTAAAAATAAATATAGTACAGTACTATAAAGTATGTTCTCCTCCTTATCATTTCTTAGTAACAATTTCTTTTCTCTAGCTTACTTATTATATGAATACAGTATATAATACTTATAACATGCAAAATATGTGTTAATTGACAGTTTATGCTCTCAGGAAGGCTTCCAGTCAACAGTGGGTATTAGGAGTTAAGTTTCGGGGGAGTCAAATGGTATACGCGGATTTTCGGCTGCAGAGAGGGTCAGTGCCTCTGGCCCCCACATTGTTCAAGGGTTGATTGTACTTTGTGTCAAAGCAGATTTTGGTGTTTCCTCCCATCACTGAAAGATTTTGGGGTTTGGATAAAATTTTAGGAACTACATTTAATGTACTTCCCAGTATCTAATTATAAGAGCATCTTTGTAGAAATTTTATAGAAGTTGAGATCTGGTAGTGAGGTGTTGAGACCGAGCAATTAGGAAAGGCTGATGAATTGGCATCCAGATACTGTCAGAAAACAGGGATGCAGAGATAGCCCCAGTGGAGAACTCCTGGGTACAAGGAAATCAGGAGAGAGGAGCTGACCTTGGGTAGGGTGACTCTAAGTGGGCTATGAAGTTTTGGAATCCCAGCAAGAAGTGGAAGGGGGATACATGCAAAATTCCCTGTGGCTCATGAACTTGTCTTCTCTCTTTGTCTATTTGCAAAATAGCAGTCTTGCTGCAACACTGCTGGGAAGTGCGTGGGGGGCATGGGAGGGGGGGATCTTTCCTGAGCTGCCTTCCTTGGGGTCCTCCGCTGGAGTATCACTGGTTGGTGAGCTGGGAAGAGGGAACAAGACAGGTACGATGCAGTGCTCCCCTTCTCTCTCTGTGGGAGCTGGCAGCCCCCAGTACATGATCTGCTCTGTGCCTGAGTGTTCATTGTTTTCAGGGGCCAAGTGGAGAGGCGTCTTTAGTGTTCAGCATGGCCCACAATCGTTTGGACTTTAATCTTTGAGCTGCAATTTCTTCTTGGGAATTTCATAAGGGAAGATGGCTCAAGTTCAAACATGTTGCAGTCTTTTTGTTACTGGAGAGTCTTCAGGTTATCATGCAGTCTCATTACAGAACCACTAATGGACAAATCAGACATTGTGACTGGACATGGTTTAGGTGGGGGAACCGAGTGGCAGAATGAATTTTCAGCCTTGAGTCTAGAATGACCTTGTGTGGTACTGTCCTGTAACGTTCTGACTGACTTCAGAGCCTTCTGGGGGCAAGATCTAAACTGCCTGCCAGTGCTTAGTAAAGGGTGGTTTCTTCCTTCAAGAAACTGATCAAGCCCCCGATCAAACCTTTAGGTTAGGGAATTTCTGGGGAAAAGTTCAGTTTTCTAGCTTCATGCTTCCATATGAAAAACCTCAATTAATTGATGCTTTTGGGGACACTGAGTTCACAAAGTTCAGTTTCTTCGTCTCCCTGGGGTCTTTGGAGAGAGCAGTCGACAGAAAATATAAATTGTGTTCTGTTTTGCTCTTTGCCCCCAGGGCAAGCTTGTGGTTTTTCCGCACATCCACTGATCGTGGGTGGGCAAGTCTGTTGCATCAGAGCAAAGTACTACCAGGCCTGCTATCAGGAGATCCCGATCACCAGTCTCTAATATCGGCTCTTATCAATAATCCCTATGACTTTTGGGCCTCTCTCTTAATTGATTCTAAACTTGGTCTCTTTTTTGGTTCTGAAATTGGGAGAGAAAGGAAGAGGAATGTTAAGAAATAACCCTCTCAGACCCTTACAGATGCACATTAAGAGGCTTTTCCCCACTCCTTCAGCCCAGGCTGTATTACTGGGTGCACCAATGAGGGTGCAAATGCCACACTCCAGGAGGCTGATTCTGCCCGGGATGTAGGTTTCCAGTGGTAGTCATCTCCCTAGCTCAGGCTGTGATGTCATGAACTTGGGAGGGGATTTGAAATGCATTTGCCTATTTTTTTTTAAGATTTATTTATTTATTGGTCAGAGAGAGCACAAAAAGAGGGAGAGGGAGAAGCAGGAGCTGATCAAGGAGCCGGATATGGGACTTGATCTCAGGACTTTGGGATCATGGCCCGAGCCTGTGACTGAGACACCCAGGTATCCCTGGGACTATTAGTGAAATGGATTATTAGTGAAACTTAACTTTTAAGTGATATCCAGAGAAATTCCAGGGTTTCACATGACTCAGTTTCATCCTAGTGTCTCATGTAAAGAAACATAATCCAGCAGCAAAAAAAAAAAAAAAAAAAAAAAAAAAAAAAAATTTAAATCTATTTTTCAAGCTCTGTAATAGTCACTTTATTTATTTTTAAAGATTTTATTTATTTATTTGACAGGCAAAGATCACAAGTAGGCAGAGAGAGAGAGGTGGAAGCAGGGTCCCCGCTGAGCAGAGAGCCCGATGCGGGGCTCCATCCCAGGACCCTGGGATCACGACCTGAGCCAAAGGCAGTGGCTTTAACCCACTGAGCCACCCAGGTGCCCCTGTAATAGTCACTTTATATAAATTATCTCATTTAATTCTCACCATAAGTATTTCTCATCACATTTTTATAGGTGAGAAAACACAGATGCACATGTGCACACACACACACATAACACACACAAATAGAGAATGGCTACCTTGTGCTGGGTACTGTGCTAGGTGTCCTTGCCTTCTTGAAGTTATGGTCAGTTGTGTGGAGACAAGGAGAGGAATATAAAAACCATATATATATATATATATATATATATAACCACATATATAATATAATACCATATATATATATACCACACATATATAACCACACACTGTAGCTAATAGAAAACCCAACAAGGCCTGGAGAGCAAGGAAGTTTTCCTTGAGGAAACCATATTTCAACTTAACCCTGAATTTGATTTGTTTGATAGCAAAGCCTTCTAAAACCCTAATTAGTTGAGAACTGTTAAAGTCATGAATTTAAGTTCCATCAGACCTGGATTCAAATCCTAGGGGGTTTTGTTGTTGTTTTTTGGTTTTCTTTCTTTCTTTCTTTCAACTTTTTTTTAAAACTATCTTTGTTAAACCAACTAATTTTCAGTTTCACTTTCTTAGAGTGGTGAAGATGATGATGATGGTGGTGGTGGTGGTGGGACAATGACAGCGATCTCATAAGGTAAGGACTAAAAGTGATTAGGTATGTAAGCATTTAGCTCAGTGCCTGGCATCTGGATTTTCTTTTCTGTTCCTCTTGCTCTTGTCCACTTTCTCCTTCGTTGTAGTTGGGCGGTCTTTATTCTGGTTCCCAAGAGTCTGACTGTTGGCCTTAAAGTCCCCTTCCTTTTGGAATGTCCCTCTGGCATGGGACATTTGTGCAGACGGGATTGCTAGAGGTATGTTCTCATGCCCAAACTCCCTCAAGTGGATATGTAGATTAGGTGACCACCTTGCAAACAGAAGATCCATTTCTTATGAGATAAAGCCCCTCACCATGAGCCAAAGATTGAAAACAAACAAACAGGATTGCTTCTCTCTGACAGCATCCTCTCCAGCTGGCCAGTTTTTCTCAGCCCTAATTCCTTGGGGTTTTACTTTCCCTGGGTAAGTTGCAGACCTCTGCTCATTGCCACTGGTGATGCAGCTCCCTCTGCTTGCTGTGCAGGTTGTGGCAACCTTGCTAAGCCTCCCCACCCAGGACACAATTACTGCCAATTGCACTGGGATATTCTGTGGGAGAGAATACCCTGTTACAAAACACACAGAGGGAAGCAAAACACTGATTATTTAATTTGCATTGTTTTTCCATGAATCTAAAGAAACTCCCTTCTGCAAGGAGTGTGGACGCAAAATGATTAAGACAGAACAACCAGAATAGAATAAAATAAACCCACTTGCTTGAAAGAAAAGGGTCGGGGCGGGGGGTGGGGGGCTCCTGCAAGCAGAAGCAGTCATTAAAAACAATGTTATTTAAATAATACTATATCTCTTTTGCCTTATCATTCTGATTACATTCAACTAATCTACAAAATTGAAAGGTAATGAGCAGTATTTCCTTAAAACACATTAAATAATAGTGTCAAAATGCAAATTTATTCATTAAGTATAGATGAGTGTGTTAAATATTCATGAATTGTTGCTCACAGTATATAATTAATCCCATGGTCTTTGTGTCCAAAGCATTGAGAGGATAAAGGGTTGCACCACCACTGTTATAAAATTATATCACTCCCCAAAATACCCCTCAGGGTAAAGGTTAGGCTTCTAGCAGATCCCAATCTGTAACTTCATTTTATCAATACAATATATGGTATTTTAATAGGGACATGGTCATCTGATGACACAGATTTATTTTTCCAACTCCTGCTGTCTGATAATCTAAGTGGAAAATAAATATTTCAGGCCTGAAGAAGATCTTGCTTAGTTTAAATATACTAGATCTGAGATTCTCTTTGTTTCTGACCTTGGGCAAATGGAAGCATTTTATAAGTCCCCTTATTAAACAAAAAATGTCATGTTTCTACCTCCTTTCCTACTCGTCCTTTTTCTTTCTTTCTTTCTTTCCTCCTTTCTTTCAGATTAGTCCTTTCATTTGGGATGGAGCACTGTAGTTTTACAATCTTTTGAAAATACAGCCCATTTTCTCTACATGGCCCATCTCATCTAGGGCCATATGAAATTTAAAAATCATTTCTCTCCCAAAATGGCTAATGTATCTTTCTGAGTTCTGGAAAGTTAAAAACCACCCACTCGTAGTGTTTCTTATTTACTTTCTACGTTACTTGTATTACTGTTTATTTTGATTCATGAGTAATGTTGGTCTCTGGGGAAACTCATAAGTACAAAATAACAAATGAAAAAAAATTCAGATTTTTACCAAAAGTCAAAAAAGCTATAAGTTTTATTCCTTTTTTTATATCTAAGTTTATTAACAAACTTTATAGTGTTTGGAAATTTTAAAGTTAGAAAGCAGGTTTTCCCAATTCTGTGTAATGAACTAGTTGTGCATGATGTCTTTTATGTAAAACTCTATAAGTGTATTTTTATGTCTGTTTATGGATTGAATTCTTATTCTCAATTAATTCCTTACCCTCCATATATTATACTTTTACAGCCCTATCCTTTGACATCTGATTTTTGCAATATATTCTCCAAGAGTAGCCAACGCAGATTTCTCTGCTCCATTGATGTGGGACTTAGCCATATAACTTGTTTTATCCAATGAAATGTTGGTAGAAGTGAAAGTGGGCCAACTCAAAGCCAAAGCTTTAAGAGGCATTGTGTACTTGTACTCTCATTCCCTTATGCTTTTGTCATTCGCCACAGGAAAACGTATCCCAAGGAGCTGCTAATCTAATAAGTATGAAAGGAAAAATGGATCTCTTTTAGGCTGGGCAGTCGAATTCCATACAAACCCTAGCATACCTGCAGATCAGTGAAGGTGAACACAAATGTTATAACAGGCTACTAGGTTTTGGGATATGTATGTGTTTACTCTGGTAAGTATACACAGCATAAGATTCACCATTTTAACCACTTTTATTATTTATTTATAAAAATTTTATTTATTTATTTATTTGGCAGAGAGAGAGGGAACACAAGCAGGGGGAGTGGGAGAGAGAGAAGCAGGCTTCCCACTGAGCAGGGAGCCCAATGCAGGGCTTGATCCCAGGAACCTGGGATCATGACCTGAGCCGGAGGCAGATGTTTAATGACTGAGTCACCCAGGTGTCCCCATTGTAACCATTTTTAAATGTACAATACTGTATCATTAAGTACATTCACATTGTTGGGCAACCATTACCACCAACCATCTCCAGAACTTTTTCATGTTCTCCATCTTTCATGTTCCCCAACTCTTGATCCATTGAACACTTATTCCCCTTTCTTCCTTCCACCAACCCCTAGCAATCGCCATTTTACTTCTTCTTTCTATAAATTTGATTATTCTAAGAATCTCATATAAGAGGAATCATATAATTTTTGTTCTTTTGTGGCTGGCTGATTTCATTTAGCATATCTTCAGGGTTCATCCATGTTGTTGTTTTTGTCAAATTCAATTCTTTTTAAGGCTGAATAATATTCCACTTCATGGGTATACCACATTTTGTTTACCCATTCATCAGTGGACACTTGGGTTGCTTTTACCTTTTGGTTATTGTGACTAATGCTGTGACGAATATGCCTGTTGCAACCTCTATTTGAGTCCCTTTCTCTTCTTTTGAGTGTATACCCAGAGGTAGAATTGCTGGATCATACCATAATCCAACAAACAATTTTTTGAGGAGTATCATACTGTTACACTGTTTTTCACAGGTTCCGGACCATTTTATTTTCCCACCATTTCCCACATCACTTATCATTGCAGCTTCATTTGAATTTGTGACTCCTGGGAAAAACAGAGATGTGTGGGGGCTTGGGACATTTAACTTTCCCAAGTGCCCACATTCCATGTGTGGCAGTGGGCAATGCAAAGTAGTGGAAAGTATCTAAGATTTAAAGTCCGAGGATCCTGAGGTCAAATCATGTTTCTATCTTGGTATCTTGGTGACCTTGCAAAAATATCTCACTCTTCAGTGGCTCTGCTTTGTTATTTATAAAATAGAATTACCCATATTACAGGGTTATTGTGACGATTATATGAGATAATATATATATGAAAATGCCTAGAGGAGCACCTGGCAAAAGGAAGCCCTTATATACATGAGATCCCTTCTCCTTCTGCTGCCCCAGACTGTCAATGTTTAACAAGGACAACAGCAGCAGCAGAATGTTAATTTTCATCTTTTGAGTGCTTATGGAATGCTAAATACTGTGTTAACTATTTTACAGTCACTCTCAAGACCCATGATTTTCAGTAATCCCTGGGGTAGTCTTCCTATGGATATCCACGTGGCAGTGTCCTTCTTCAAATTTTTGCTTAAAAGTCATCTTCCCAATGAGACCTATCCTGACAATCCTTCTACTTGGGCTTTCTCTCTGTCTTTCACTTTGAATAGAGTCTATTGCTTCAGATTCTATTTGTATAGATTCTATGTCTTCAAGTTTACTAGTTTTTTTCTTTCTCAATTATCTGCTGTTAATTTCATCTGGTATCTTTTTAATCTCATATATTGTAATTTTCATGTCTAGAAATTTAATGAGCCTTTTACATATAATACGTGTCCTCACTTGACCTTTTTGACCATATTCAGTTATAAGGATTGTTTCAGTATCCTTGCCCGCTAATTCCAATACTTGTGTCAATTCTATATTGATTTTATTTGGTTGATTTTTTTTCATATTTTCCTGCTTCTTTGTATTCTTAGTCATTTTTTTATACAGCGCCAGATGCTGTAAATTTTACTTTGTCGGGTACTGGATATCTTTGTATATTTATAGTCTTTACCTTTCTTTTGGAACACAGTTACTTAGAAGCAGGTTAATCCTTTCAACTTGTTCTTAAAACTTGTTAGGTGGGACCAAAGCAATAATAAGGGTAGAACTAATTACTCTTCATACTCATTCAAGATCTTTCTGAAAACTGTACTCAGCACTCCATAGATGACAAGGTTTTCCAGTCTTGCTGATAAAAATGGCCACTATTCTTGGCCTTGTGTGAACCTTGGCAATTGTTCCCTCTAATCCATTTAGGTAGCGAGCTCCTTTGCCTCAAAAGTATGTGCTGATAAGCATCTGGAGACTCTAGGGGGACCTTCTGCAAATCAACAAAATTCTCCATCTGTGTACTTTTATCCTGTCTGGGACTCTGTCTTGCCAACTCTTATCACCTTGGTCTCTCTAGAATCCCAGCTTCTTCTTCTTTACTCAGGGCAACCACCAGAATTTGTTTGGGTTTCCTCTTCCTGAGAGATAGCCTGGAAACTCTTTCAAGTAGTAAGCTGGGACAATGATAAAGATTACCTCATTTGTTTCCCATTTCTCAGAAATTACTGTCCTTTGTTCCCTGGTGTTCAGTATCTTGAAAACCCATGTTTTGCAGATTTTATTTCCTTGGTAGTTTCAGGCAGAAAGGCAAATCCAGCCTTTCTTTGTCCTGGTCAGAAATCTTTACTAATTTTTTAATTTTATTATTAAAATTATGTATTTTATGTACATATCACAAGAAAGGTCAGAGGACTTTAATTTGCTTTTGTTATTTATAGGTGGGGAAAGCCATTTTTGGCATGTGTATTGGTCAATACTATTCAGTTTTTTTATGATAAATTTAGGAATTTGGAACCAGAAACCACAAGAAAATCTGGAACTAATCATCTTTTCTGTAAATAACACACCATCAATAGCAAAAGATAAAATAAAGAATGCTTAGGTTTTCCCTTATGAGTGTCTGGCAGTAGAAAGGGCAGAAAAATATCTGGGTATAATTGGAATTACCAGAATGCAGGACTGCAGACATGCAAGCTAAATTTCAGGACATGTTTTATCATCATCAGTCAAATTATTAATAAGACAAAAGAATACACTGTGTAAAGCATTAGAATAGGATGGTGTCATTGTGAAGGACATCTCTTTGAGGTATCACGATTGATGGAAATGAACAGAAACTACAGTGATTCTTCACTCTGGAGTTGTGAGACCATAGATGCCCAGAGTGATCAACAAAAGGCATCACTAAACAAGGCTACATTTGCATGGCCTTCAGTGGGAAAGCTGAGCATGAGTTTCTTGGTATAACATGATAAGTCTTAAAGTAAGATGAGGGGTATGGAACCTAGAATTTCCTCACATAGCTGGGTGTGGAGGTAAGGGTGGGGAAACAGGTGGGAAGGCACTTCTGTCTGCCTAAGTATTACTGGTGATCCATGGACATTTCTGGTATTTGAGAAGTGATCCTAGGTTTTTTGCTTATCTTTAACCATGCGCCTCATTCCATATGTTTATATATCCAATTCTGCTTTCATAACACAATTTGTAAAGTCTCACCAAGATGAATACTTTACTGTGAACAATTCAATTTGGTTCTATCTCTTGGATATAACTGACCAGGTAATTTTTTTGGTTTCTTCCTACCATATATAAGTGATTCACATATGGAAGTGTGGAGGGTAATAATGATAGTATTAGCAGGATACGTATTGGATTCACTATAGGCCAAGTTCTTTATATGTATCAATTCATTTAATCATGTCAATAGCTACAGAAATTTGATATTTTAGCTTTGTATGTGAGGCTTGAAGAGATTAAGTAACTTGCTCAAAGTCATACGCTTTATGTGTAGTGAAATCTGAAAAGCTTCAGATACTTCATCTAACAGTGTGCGTGTTTATTGGATTCCCCTGAATTGTTGTTAGTGTCAAGCAAGGTATGGTGTGAAGAGTTCTTAGCTACAATGCCTGACACAAAGTAAGTACCCAGTACATGATAGATAAGGACCACCTTCATTATCATTAGTGTTTTGTTCAAGGTCACACACTTAGTAAGTTAGAGCCAGGATTCAGAAACCTCTTCTTCTGGTTCCAGAGCCTAAGTTTTCTAACTGCTCTTCTGACTGTTTTTAATTTATTTCCTACAGGCTTTGGTGTGATTAGAGGCATAACTTCAATTAAGTGGCAGGTAGATCTGACAAACAGGAAAGTTGAAAAGAAAGAAGCAAGATAGAATCATAAAAGAGAGGATCCATGGTTTCTAGAGGAGCTAGCTTCTTCATGAAAAGTTCTCTGGAAGTTCTTCCTGCTTACTCAAAACTTGAGATAAAATAGTGTTCTAAAAGCAGACCAGTAGATGACTTAGCAACCAAAGAGGAATTCATAGGATGCCATCATAAATTCCTGTGGATATCAGTCAAATTGGAAACATGGAATAGCCAGATGCAGTAGTAGTCTACCATGACTACCAACTGGTCAGCTCAATGAATAGCTAGTATGATTAGGAAGACCAAGAAGAGTGATGTGACAATAAGGCCATTGCCTTGTGCCCATGCAAGGATGGGGTTCCTCAAATCTTCCTGGTGGGTTCAAGGAGCATAAAGGAAATATAATCCTGGGGAAAAAAAGCATTAAACCAACAGATCAGTAGTGGTGGTGGTGGGTGGGGTGGGGCAAGGGGAATACAGAGGTAGTAACAAGATCAGTAGTGGGTTGTGCTCTGCCTCTGGTCTTTTATAAGAACCAGCTCATCCAAGTGCACACAAAAGCTGATAGTGGATGATGGTTGCTACTTGAGGAATTATGTGAGGGTTTCTTTCCATGTACCTGATTGACCTACTAATCCCTGCATTTTTTTTTACCATATATTTTACAATTTTTCTTGGCTTCCCAATATCTCCCCCAATATCTCCCTTTCACTTTGCTTACCTGTTGAGCATTATTCTCAGCTGACTGCAGTTCCCATCCCCTTTGAAGCTTCACCTCTTACCTATTGCAGTGTCCTTGTGGTCATATGATGGTAAGAGTTCCTAGACTCTGGCAAGGCTGAGCCTTTGAAGCAGAAGCACCACCACTTAAAGTGATCAGAAGCCCTAGGGATGACCTGGAGTCCGAAATATAGGGCATTGGGGTCTTAAAACAACTTTGCACTAAAGTTCTAATTTGATTCTTCTCTGCCTCTCCAGGTGCTTCCTCACCTCACCCTCTAGATCTTATGCTCCCTGGAAGAAACTGAAAAGAGTTCAGGCTTCACAAACAGTCAGGCATGGAATAAAATTCTGCTCAGTTGCTGATTACCAGTCTGATCTTGAGCCATTTACTTAACTTATCTGCACCTTACTTTCCTCATCTGTAAAGGGGTAAATAATAGCACTTACCTCACAGAGCTGAGTGAAGATGAAAGGATAGAACTCTATAATTTTTATGCTTGAAATAACAGTCTTCAATTCTTGCTCCTTTTAATATTACTTATTAATTGTCCCTCTCTTTTTCCAGACCCATCACTTATCTTTTCCATTTCTTAGTTCTGCTAACTATCTTCTTCCTCTAAATCTTCCTTTTCAACACTTCCAGATTATTATTTTAAAAAACCCTCCTCAGGGCACCTGGGTGACTCAGTGGGTTAAAGCCTCCACCTTCGACTTGGGTTATGATCCTAAGGTCCTGGGATCGAGCCCCACATCAGGCTCTCTGCTCAGCAGGAAGCCTGCTTCCTCCTCTCTCTCTCTCTCTGCCTGCCTCTCTGCCTAGTTGTGATCTCTGTCTGTCAAATAAATAAATAAAATCTTTAATAAAAAAATAAAAAATTAAAAAATTAAAAACCCTCCTCTATACTCTTTTTTAAACATGCATTTTATTGTCAAATATGATAGACATATAAAAAAGTCCAGGAACTCTAAGGGTACATTTAATAAATTAAACAGTGGATAACTGTATAGCTCCTTCCAGGTCAAAAAAACTCAGACCTTGTGCTTCAGAATCTCCTCTATTCATCACCCTTTCTCAGAGAGCCTCCATCACTCCCTTGCCCTAACTGAGGAATCATGTCCTCCTCTCCATACAGGTTTCCTTCCGTGTTCTGCCAACACTTGTTGTCTGCCAGGAACTCCCATGAGGAAAGAGTGGGGAGAAGGAACTGAGGGAGAAATGCGGAAAGGATGAGAAAAACTGAGCAAATAGGGAGCCTCTTCTAGGGGAAGTCAGCGTTCCAAATCACCTATGCCCCAGATAACTCTACTCTGATCTTGGGGACTTGTCCCTTCCTAAGGAGTTGCATCAGGAGAACTTAGGACCTGGTGATGGAGCTTTCTGGCAGCACCAGCTCTCAGTGTCTGGTGGATTTCTGAGTTCGACCACAGGTGAATCTGTCCAAAGAATGTGAGGGTTGCTGAAAGCAGCTCCAGGGAACTGCCCTGGGAGGAGTTTACAACTAGGTTGCATTTCAGAGTAGCGCTGTAATCCCAAAATGCATAACTAATTTAAGGGTGTACTTTTGCTATTTCCTGGACAACGTAAGGTATTTAGAAAATGTTAACTTTATTCTTCCTGTGTTTATTAGTAATTGTGTCATATGCTTCTATTTAAAAATAATTCTAACTCCACAAACTGATTATTACTATTGTTTTATGCCATCAATATTCATTACTTATGTATTTATCCCCTCTATTGCCTTTTTTTAAAAAAGATTTTATTTCTAAGTAATCTCTACACACAACATGGGACTTGAACTCACAACCCAAGATCAAGAGTTGCATGCTCTACCAACTGAGCCAGTCAGGTGCCTCTCCATTGTTCTTTATTACTTCTTGCATTTCTATGTTTCCATTTCTGATAGATGGCTATTTTCCACCTTAAAAAATACTTTCTTATTTATTTCAGCCCAGATATACTGATGACAAATTCATTTATGTGAAAATGTCTGTTTTTATTCCACTCTTATAGGATATTACTCCTGGTTATAAAATTTAAGGTTGGCAGTTTTGCAGATGGCATTGAATTATCCTCTGGTGTCATTATTTCTATTGAGAGGCCACCTGTCAGTATTATTTTTACTTTTTTGAAATTAATATGTTCTTTTTTCCTTTGGCTGCTTTTAAGACATCCGCCCCCCACTTCTTTTCAGTTACATTATGGAATGTTCATGTGTTGCTTTCTTTGTATTGGTCATTCTTGGAGTTTAAAGTACTTTTTGAATCTGTGGCTTGATGTCTTTTTTGCTTAGAAAATTTCTTGGTCATATATTTTCAAATTTCTAACCTTCTTCTCTTTCTTAGACTTCAGTTACATGTGTGTTACTCTTTTTCCTGTGCTTCAGCCTGGATATATACTACTGACCTATCTTCTAGTTTAGTCCTCCCTTTGGCTATATCTAGTCTACATTTGAACCCAACTCTTGAGTTCTTATTTTGTTTTTGAAGTTTACTGTGGTAGAACTTTTATTTGATATTTTGGTTGTCTGCTGAATTAGTCATCTTGCCACATATTAAAAAACCAGATTAGACACAGTTATTTTTATTTCACGTATGATAACTCTAATATTTTATTTCCCATAAGTTCATTTCCATTGTCTGCTATTTTCCTTGCTGATCCCTTCCACTACTTTTTAAAGATATTTTTAAAAAATATTTTTATTTTTTTAATATTTAGATTTTGCATATGAGAAAAATATAGAAATAATTTTATTCAGGGTCCTATTTCTTTCCTTGAAAGAGGGGTTTTTGTTTGGCTGGTTGGTTATTTTGGTTTATTTGTTTTCTTGGCAGACAGGCTGGGGATAAATCACTTTAATTCAACCTGAGATTAAGATGGTTAGACTCCAGTTTCATGTGGGCTGGTCTGTTTCTTGTTAGCCTTTTTTCTAACGAGAAGTCCTTTAAGGGTCTCAACTGAATGTCTTAGGTGTTTGTCATAGCTCCTTCTCCTTGATAGGACTTGAATTTTTTACTCCCAGGCTCCATAGACTGTTGAAAACTTTGCTTAACTTCTTAGTGTCTCAGAGGCTGCCTACAAATCAGCAGGTGCTTGGAAGGGAACAGTAGAGACAAATATCTGGCATATCTTTTTATTTCTCTTCTCCAAGATCTTGGTTTCTTGCATTCTTGATAGCTCCCCAGGGATTTCCAACAGATTTTTTTAAGGGGGTTCATATTTTATCCAGCCTTCCCAGTTCTTGGCAGTGAATATTGGTCTTATACAAGTTAATATGCCATCACTGGAATCAGAACATTTTATCATGCTTTTGAAGGTATAATATTTGATGTAAATATTTTATCTTTATTACTAGGTGGTAAACTCTTAGATGAAAGCCCCATTTTTTACTTGTAATACCTTGCCCTATATATAGTATGTGCTCATATGTTCTGACTAAATGAATTAACACATTTTTTAAATTGGGAATCTCCCAATTTAAAAAATAATATTAAATTCCTTTTCTTCAGGAGTTGAAATTCTCCATAAAGATGCTATTGAGGAGTCATTGTGATAAATGAATATAGACTCAGAAAAGTGAGCCGGATAAAGTCCATCAAAGTTTCAAAATAATGTCAGAAAAGTCTGACACAGAAATTCTGAAAACTTTTAACTCACCAGGATTTATTCATTTTACACGAAATAAGTGTTTGGCTGGTTAACACTTTGATCTGACATCCTCATGTTGTCAGAGTTCAGAAGCCTTAAGGCTTCAAAGTGCTCCTCTGATTTTGATCCAAAACCATAATCAGGTTTGATCCATTGCAGACAAGAGATTTAATCTCTAGAGTTCAGTGGCAGCTATGGCACAGAGGAACCATAAATGCATAGACCAAAGGCCCAGCAAGGAGCAAACAACTGATAAATGTGTTGCTAAAACTGTCCACTTCCATCTTCCCTTTCTTTGATTACTTGCCATAACCATATTTATTTCTTTTTTTGTAGCTTTTTGAATTATAGGTTTTTTAAAAAAAGATTTTATTTATTTATTTGATAGAGATCACAAGTAGGGAAAGAGGCAGGCAGAGAGAAGGGGAAACAGGCTCTCTGCTCGGCAGAGATGTGGGACTCAATCCCAGGACCCTGAGATCATGACCTGAGCCAAAGGCAGAGGCTCAGCCCACTGAGCCACCCAGGCACCTCTGAATTATAGTTTTTATTATTGTTATTTATTTAAGAAATATGTTTAGTGAGGGGGGAGGGGTCAAGATGGCAGAGAAGTAGCAGGCTGAGAGGGCATCAGGTAGCAGGAGATCAGCTAGATAGCTTATCAAACCATTCTGAACATCTACAAATCCAACAGGAGATCGAAGAGAAGAAGAGCAACGATTCTAGAAACAGAAAATTAGCCACTTTCTGAAAGGTAGGACTGGCAGAGAAGTGAATCCAAAGGGATGGGAAGATAGACCACGGGGGGAGGAGCCGGATCCCGGCAAGCAGCAGAGCAACAGAGCACAAAATCAGGACTTTTAAAAGTCTGCTCCACTGAGTGACATCACCCCAGAGGCCAAACCAGGGTGAAGCCCACGTGAGGATAGCATGGCCTCAGGTCCTGCAGGGTCACAGAAGGATTGTGTCTGAGTGTCACAAAGCTCACAGATATTAGAGCAGGGAAGCTGGCTACAGAGACAGAGCTGAGGAGTGAGCTCTCAACTCCAGTTACCTTGAACCATAATCCATGGTACAGGCCACTGCTCTGTGAGTGGGGTCCCCACAAGATCTGGGGAGACCCCCCTGGAAGAGCTCAGGGATCTGCGTGGTGTGGAGATCCAGGCAAAGCTGTGTGCCAGCTCACAGGCTGGGTGAGCTCGGAGTAGGGCCAGAAGCCAGGGAGACAGGAGTGATTTAGCACTTTTCTCCGAGGGCACACTGAGGAGTGGGGCCCTGAACTCTCAGCTCCTCTGGGCTGGAAATTGGGAGGCCGTCATTTTCATTCTTGTCCTCCCAAACTCTACAGAAAGCATTCATGGAACAAAAGCTCCCAAAAAGCGAACCCGAGTGGATTATTTAGCCTGGCCCCTGGTAAGGGTGGTGCAATTCTGGGGCAAAGACACTTGAGAATCACTACAACAGGCCCCTCCCCCGGAAGATCAACAAGAAATCCAGCCAAGCCCAAGTTCACTTACCAAGGAGAACAGTGGAATTCCAGAGAAGGAGAAAGCAAAGCATGGAATTCATGGCTTTCTCACCATGAATCTTTAGTCTTGCAAAGTTAATTAATTTTTAAAAAAATTTTTTCTTCTGCTAAATTTTTTTTAACTTTTACCCTTTCCTCTTTTAACATTTTTTAACCAGTTTATCTTAATACCTTTCATAAAAAAATCTTTTTTGAACCTTCATTATTATAGTCATATTTTATCCTTCATTGTATATAACTTTATTTTCTGTATACACATAGGGTTTTTTCTCCTAAAAAATTTGGGGTACAACTTCTTCTAATAGATCAAAATACACCCTAAATCAAGCACCGGGCTTGTTCTAGTCTCCAGCCAGAGCAAATTTTCTCCACTTTAATTTCCTTTATTCTCCCAACCAACTTACCTTATCAACTCCTTTGTTAGAAATTTAAAAAACATTTTTTTTCATCTTTATACTCATATTCCATCCCTTCATTGTGTTTAACCTTATATATGTTGTTCAATCTTTAAAATTTTTGGAGATAGTTTCTTCTAAGAGACCAAAATACTCCCAAAATTAATTGGGTGACCCTGTTCTAGTCACCAGTCTAATATATATATATCTATATACCCATATATATAGATATATATTTCTTTTTTGTATTTTTTCTTTATTTGTTTTCTTTTTTAAATTTTTTTCTGAACTTCTTTTTACCCCCTTTCTCCCCCCCACGATTTGGGGTCTCTTCTGATTTGGTTAAAGCACATTTTCCTTGGGTCTTTGTCACTCTTTTAGTATTTTATTTGCTCCTTCATATATTCTTACCTGGACAAAATGACAAGGTGGAAAAACTCAACACAAAAAAAAGAACAAGAGTTAGTACTGAAGGCTAGGGACCTAATCAATATGGACATTTGGTAATATGTCAGATCCAGAGTTCAAAATGATGATTCTCAGGGTTCTAGTCAGGCTCAAAAAGGCATGGAAGATATTAGAGAAACCCTGTCTGGAGAAATAAAAGCCCTTTCTGGAGAAATAAAAAAAACTAAAATCTAACCAAGTTGAAATGAAAAAAGCTATTAATGAGGTGCAATAAAAACTGGGGGCTCTTACTGGAAGATAAATGAAGCAGAAGAAAGAATTAGTGATATAGAAGACCAAATGACAGAGAATAAAGAAGTTGAGCAAAAGAGAGACAAACAACTACTGGACCATGAGGGGAGGATTCCAGAGATAAGTGATACCATAAGACGAAACAACATTAGGGGCACATGGGTGGCTCAGCACGTTAAGCCTCTGTCTTTGGCTCAGGTCATGATCTCAGGGTCCTGGGATCGAGCCCCACATCAGGCTCTCTGCTCGGCAGGAAGACTGCTCCCCCCCACCCCCGTCTCTCTGCCTCTCTGCCTACTTGTGATCTCCCTCTCTGTCAAATAAATAAATAAAATCTTAAAAAAAAAAGATGAAACAACATTAGAATAATTGGGATTCCAGAAGAAGAAGAAAGAGAGAGGGGAGCAGAAGGTATATTGGAGAGAATTATTGTAGAGAATTTCCCTTAAATGCAAAGGGAACAAGCATCAAAATCCAGGAGGTGCAGAGAATCCCCCTCAAAATCAATAAGAATAGGTCCACACCCCATCATCTAATAGTAAAATTTACAAGTCTTAGCGACAAAGAGAAAATCCTGAGAGCAGCCCGGGACAAGAAGTCTGTAACATACAATGGTAAAAATATTAGATTGGCAGCAGACTTATCCACAGAGACCTGGCAGGCCAGAAAGACTGGTATGATATATTCAGAGCACTAAACGAGAAAAACATTCAGCCAAGAATACTATATCCAGCTAGGTTATCATTGAAAATAGGAGAGATAAGAAGCTTCCAGGACAAACAAAAACTAAAAGAATTTGCAAACCAGCCCTACAGGAAATATTGAAAGGGGTCCTCTAACCAAAGAGAGAGCCTAAAAGTAGTAGACCAGAAAGGAACAGAGACAATATACAGTAACAGTCACCTTACAGGCAATACAATGGCACTAAATTCATATCTTTCAAGAGTTACCATGAATGTAAATGGGCTAAATGCCCCAATCAAAAAACACACGGTATCAGACTGGATAAAAAACAAGACCCATGATATGCTGTCTACAAGAAACTCATTTTAGACCCCAAGACACCTCCAGATTTAAGGTGAGGGGGTGGAAAACAATTTACCATGCTAATGGACATCAGAAGAAAGCTGGGGTGGCAATCCTTAGATCAATTAGATTTTATATTATAGCCAAAGACTATTATTAATAAGAGATGAGGAGGGACACTATATCATACTCAAAGGTTCTGTCCAACAAGAAGATCTAACAATTTTAAATATCTATGTCCCGAACATGGGAACAGCCAACTATATAAACCAATTAATAACAAAATCAAAGAAACACATCAACAATAATAGTAGGGGACTTTAACACCCCCCTCACGGAAATGGACAGATCATCCAAGCAAAAGATCAACAAGGAAATAAAGGTCTTAAATGACACACTGGACCAGATGGACATCACAGATAAATTCAGAATATTCCATCCCAAAGCAACAGAATACACATTCTTCTCTAGTGCACATGGAACATTCTCGAGAATAGATCACATCCTGGGTCATAAATCAGGTCTCAACTGGTATCAAAAGATTGGGATCATTCCCTGAATATTTTCAGACCACAGTGCTCTGAAGCTAGAACTCAAACACAAGAGGAAATTTGGAAAGAGCCCAAATACACAGAGACTAAACAGCATCCTTCTAAAGAATGAATGGGTCAACCAGGAAATTAAAGAAGAATTGAAAAAATTCATAGAAACAAATGATAGTGAAAACACAACAGTTCAAAATCTGTGGGGCAAAGCAAAGGCAGTCCTAAGAGGAAAATACATAGCGATACAAGCCTTTCTCAAGAAACAAGAAAGGTCTCAAATACACAACCTAACCCTACACCTAACGGAGCTAGAGAAAGAACAACAAAGAAAGCCTAAACCCAGCAGGAGAAGAGAAATAATAAAGATCAGAGCAGAAATCAATGAAATAGAAACCAAAAAAACAATAGAAAAAATCAACGAAACTAGGAGCTGGTTCTTTGAAAGAATTATTAAGATGGATAAATCCCTGACCAGACATATCAAAAAGAAAAGAGAAAGGACCCAAATAAATAAAATCATGAATGAAAGAGGAGAGATCACAACCAACACCAAAGAAATACAAACAATAATAAGAACATATTATGAGCAACTCTATGCCAACAAATTTGACAATCTGGAAGAAATGGATGCTTCCCTAGAGACATATAAACTGCCAAAACTGAACCGGGAAGAAATAGAAAATCTGAATAGGCCCATAACCAGTAAGGAGATTGAAACAGTCATCAAAAATCTCCAAACAAACAAAAGCCCAGGGCCAGATGGCTTCCCAGGGGAATTCTACCAAACATTTAAAGAAGAATTTATTCCTATTCTACTGAAACTGTTCCAAAAAATAGAAATGGAAGGAAGACTTCCAAACTCATTTTATGAGGCCAGCATTACCTTGATCCCAAAACCAGATCCCATCAAAAAAGAGAATTAGAGACCGATATCCTTGATGAATACAGATGCGAAAATTCTCACCAAAATACTAGCCAATAGGGTCCAACAGAACATTAAAAGGTTTATTCACCATGACCAAGTGGGATTTATTCCAGGGCAGCAAGGTTGGTTCAACATACGCAAATCAATCAATGTGACACAATACATTAATAAAAGAAAGAACAAGAACCATATGATACTCTCAATAGATGCTGAAAAAAGCATTTGACAAAGTACAGCATCCCTTCCTGATCAAAACTCTTCAAAGTGTAGGGATAGAAGGCACATACCTCAATATTATCAAAACCATCTATGAAAAACCTACCACAAATATAATTCTCAATGGGAAAAATAGAGAGCTTTCCCGCTGTCAGGAACACAGCAGGGATGTCCATTATCACCACTGCTATTCAACATAATACTAGAAGTCCTAGCCTCAGCAATCAGACAACAAAAAGAAATTAAAGGCATCCAAATCGGCAAAGAAGAAGTCAAACTATCGCTCTTTGCAGATGATATGATACTATATGTGGAAAACCCAAAAGGCTCCACTCCAAAACTGCTAGAGCTTGTACAGGGATTCAGTAAAGTGTCAGGATATAAAATCAATGCACAGAAATCAGTTGCATTTCTTTACACCAACAACAAGACAGAAGAAAGAGAAATTAAGGAGTCAATCCCATTTACAATTGCACTCAAGACCATAAGATACCTAGAAATAAACCTAACCAGAATCTATACTCAGAAAGCTATAAAGTACTCATGAAAAAAATTGAGGAAGACACAAAGAAATGGAAAAATGTTCCATGCTCCTGGATTGGAAGAACAAATATTGTGAAAATGTCTATGCTACCTAAAGCAATGTACACATTTAATACAATCCCTACCAAAATCCCATCCATTTTTTTCAAAGAAATGGAACAAATAATCCTAAAATTTACATGGAACCAGAAAAGACCTCAAGTAGCCAAAGGAATATTGAAAAAGAAAGCCAAAGTTGGTGGCATCACAATTCCAGGCTTCAAGCTCTATTACAAAGCTGTGATCATCAAGACTGTATGGTACTGGCACAAAAACAGACACATACCTCAATGGAACAGAATAGAGAGCCCAGAAATAGACCTTCAACTCTATGGTCAACTAATCTTCAACAAAGCAGGAAAGAATGTCCAATGGGAAAAAGACAGCCTCTTCAACAAATGGTGTTGGGAAAATTGGACAACCACATGCAGAAAAATGAAATTGGACCATTTCCTTACACCACACACGAAAATAGACTCAAAATGGATGAAGGACCTCAATGTGAGAAAGGAATCCATCAAAATCCTTGAGGAGAACACAGGCAGCAACCTCTTCGACCTCAGCCGCAGCAACTTCTTCCTAGGAACATCACCAAAGGCAAGGGAAGCAAGGGCAAAAATGAACTATTGGGACTTCATCAAAATCAAAAGCTTTTGCACAGCAAAAACCAAAAGACAACTGACAGAATGGGAAAAGATATTTGCAAACAACATATCAGATAAAGGGCTAGTATCAAAAATCTATAAAGAGCTTAGCAAACTCAACAACCAAAGAACAAATAATCCAATCAAGAAATGGGCAGAAGACATGAACAGACATTTCTGCAAAGAAGACATCCAGATGGCCAACAGACACATGAAAAAGTGCTCCACATCACTCAGCATCAGGAAAATAACAAATCAGAACCACAATGAGATACCACCTCACACCAGTCAGAATGGCTAAAATGAACAAGTCAGGAAATGACAGATGCTGGCGAGGATGCAGAGAAAGGGGAACCCTCCTACACTCTTGGTGGGAATGCAAGCTGGTGAAACCACTCTGGAAAACAGCATGGAGGTTCCTCAAAAAGTTGAAAATAGAGCTACCTTACGACCCAGCAATTGCACTACTGGGTATCTACCCTAAAGATACAAATGTAGTGATCCTAAGGAGCAAGTGCACCTGAATGTTTATAGCAGGAATGTCCACAATAGCCAAACTATGGAAAGAACCTAGATGTCCATCAACAGATGAATGGATAAAGAAGAAGTGGTATACATATACAATGAAATACTATGTAGCCATCAAAAAATTGAAATCATGCCATTTGCGATGACATGGATAGAACTAGAGGGTATTATGCTTAGTGAAATAAGTCAATCAGAGAAAGACAACTATCATGTGATCTCCCTGATATGAGGAAGTGGAGATGCAATGGGGTGGGGCGATTGGGGGGTAGGAAAATAATAAATGAAACAAGATGGGATCGGGAGGGAGACAAACCATAAGAAACTCTTAATGTCACCAAATAAACTGAGGGCGGCCAGGGGAAGTGGGGGAGGGAGAGGGTGGTAGAGTTATGGACATTGGGAGGGTATGTGCTATGGTGAGTGCTGTGAAGTGTGTAAACCTGGCGATTCACAGACCTGTACCCCTGGGGCTCATGATACATTATATGTTTATTTAAAAATTTAAAAATTAAAAAAAGAAATATGTTTAGTGTGTACCATGAGAAATACCATGTAAATACTAGGGCTGGGTAGAGGCAGACAGATATATAAAAGTATCAAGTAGAATACTTGTCCTCCAAATGGGGAAAAAAGGGTGTGTGTGTGTGTGTGTGTGTGTGTGTGTGTGTGTGTGTTGATATATATGATGAAGAGAGGCAATAGCCTAGACAGAATGAAACTAGAGCTAGTTTTCAAATTCCAGATTGAAGCCTTACAGTGGAAAACATGTTTACTGAATGAACAAATGGATTTCAAGGAAATTTTTTTTTAAAGATTTTATTTATTTATTTGATAGACAGAGATCACACAAGTAGGCAGAGAGGCAGGCAGAGAGGGGAGGGGAGAAGTAGGCTCCCTGCCGAGCAGAGAGCCCGATGCGGGACTCGATCCCAGGATGCTGGGATCATGACCCGAGCCGAAGGCAGCGGCTTAACCCACTCAGCCACCCAGGCGTCCCTCAAAGAAATTTTTGAAAGTTAGGTTCTGATTGCAAAAGAACTTGCTTAGGTCTGAGGTGCTTATAACTTTAGTCACAGGAACATGGTATGTTAGGTTCATAGGATTTGGATATTTCAAAATAAAAGCATCTCTGAATTTTTGCCTAGTTTTGTAAGTGTAAAAAGGAATGCTACGATTCCAACAAATAGGAGTGTTTGGGATCTCTCAGATCATAAAAATGGAGTTTTCATTTAAGTCATACCATCCAGGAAGATTTGGGCTGGGGAAATCTCTAGGGGGGTGTGAGACTAGGATCAGTTCACAAGGGACTTCGCTCTACATGTCAGCTCACAGCTGACCAGTCAGGGTTCTGGAACCTGGAACCTGGAACCTAGAACCTGGAACCTGGAACCTGGAACAGGAGAGAGTCAGACTGCTTTAAATTGATTGTTCTTAAAACATTCGAGTGGATTATTTGGTGTAGTGGATCCACAGATACAATGATTGATTGATCCAAGATGGGCTCAATCAAATTCTTCCTTTACCAAAGAAGAATGATCATGGTAAACACTCTTCTTTCAACTCCTTAATGAAATGATTCTAACAATTTTATAACTGGCCAAACTGGGGAATACAATATTTTGATTATTAAGTGGTAACAGTTTATTAATCACTCTTTGTCTAGAAGTTATTTATTGAATATGTACATGTTACTAGATTCTTGGGGAGTCATAAATAAATGATACTGATTATTATTCAGGACTGTTTGCTACTAATAGAAAACCTTCAAGTAATAGTCCTAGCAGGACTAGGCTAGAATATTGCTGATTTCTAGGTAACTTTCATACACAGATTTAAAGGAATCCTTTCCTTACCTACTTCCTTTATGTGATTTTCCCCATGACTCTGGTTCTCAGAAGCACCATTTTCTAATGCTTTGTCCATAACTCCAGTCCTTTAGTTCCCTGTTTGTCCAGTACTTCCCCGTGTTGGGTCTGCCTTGGAGTGGAGAATTCAGAGAAAAGAGACTTAAATGCCACTTCTGTTCTTACCACCACTGCTGGGGTGATGCAGCTTCATTACTAAGGCTCCATCCTATAGGAGCTTCTTTCTAGCCCTCTTGTTGGAGAGAGAGAGGGAATTTTGGGGGGAAGATCTTTCTCTTTCTTTCTTTCTTTTGAGAGAATGTGTGTGTGCAAGTTGGGAGTTGGGGGGAGGGGCAAAAAGAGAGGGAAAGAGAGAGAGAATCTTAAGTAAGCTCCATGCCCGGTGTGAATCTTAGGATCCTGAGATCATGACCTGAGCTGAAATCAAGAGTTGGACACTTAACCAACTGAATCACACAGGATACCATGGGAGATTTTTCTGTTCATGCATAATTGCACTGTTCTAGGATTTGGGATATCTAAAATGTAATCCAGGAAATATGAGAAGAAAAATAAGCAAAGAAGGAATTCACTGCCATGTGGGTTATTCTTCACATATTTTTTTCTATCTCCAGTCTGACTGCTATTATTTAGTGTTCAGAGTTCTCAGATGGTTCCTTTACTTTTTTTAAGATTATTTATTTATTTATTTGACAGGGATCACAAGTAGGCAGAGAGGCAGGCAGAGAGAGGAGGAAGCAGGCTCCCTGCTGAGCAGAGAGCCTGATGTGGGGTTCGACCCCAGGACCCTGGGATCATGATCCGAGCCGAAGGCAGAGGTTTTAACCCACTGAGCCACCCAGGCGTCCCTCCTTTATTTTTTTGAGTAGGGATTTTAGCTCCAAACAGTCTGAAGAGTGAGAGATAGGGTGCTCACTCCTTAAATGGAATTAGAAAACTATCAGCCATTTTGTAAGAAATTTGCAGCCTCAAACTTACATAACATGCAGGCGTACATCTCATTGACCAGAACTTAATAATATGACCATACTCACCTGCAAAGTTGCATGACCAAATTCCCAAACAAAAGTTAGAGGCTTTGCCCCCAAAAAGAATGGCAAAATAGATTTTAGGGAACATCTAATAGTTTCTACACCACTATTCTTACCTTCAAAAATCTCAGTGTCTAATAGGGGAGAAAGGCATGCAAGCCATGAGTTACTTTATTATGTTTCAGGTGTTTTAAGAGACATTTGTCCTTGAGAGCATAGTTTCCACACTGAAGTCTTTGGAATCTAGGGCAGCCTGGCGATAGTCACATAGGTCCCAAGATTTTGTCATCTTTTGCAAAATTTCATGGAAGTTTTATGTTTACCTTTGATTAGTTTCCAAAAGTTAACAAAGCATTACATTTCTCTTTCTTTGGTTCTGTTAACTCAATTAGTAATTCTAGTTTTCTTATCCTGATTAGAAATTTAGAAAATTTCTCAGTTATTAAAAATATAAAACAAATTACTTTTTACTTAATAAGTACAATATAGTAGACAATATCTTTCAAAATATGTTGGTACATTTTATTTAGTCTAGATTCTTTTGACAGAATATAGTAAAAGTCCAATTCAGTTCCTAGATAGTTTTTATGAAACAAAAAAGAAAAGGGGCATTTATTGGCTCATATAATTGAGAAGAACATACAAAGTAAGTGTTATTCATTATTTTTTTTGAAGGTTCAAAGTATTGCCGGGTAGCTTTTTTGTCTCTTCGCTTCTGTGAAGCATGGGCATTTTTCCAATTGAAGGGAAGATCGCTATTGGCCCAATAGGTTACTAGTATATCTTTATAGCAATGTCACTGGGAAGAGTCCATTCCTTTCTTCCAGAATCTGTACTTCAATCACAGGAATGAGATCTGATTGACTTTGGTGGGATAGATACCCATTCCAAACCAATCACCATGGGTAAGATAATAAGGTTCAAAATTTGGCCCATTATGGATTATAGACTCACCATGAAGATCATGGTTTGTTACTAGATGACTAAATGAAGAAAGAGGAAAAAGAAAACAATATGTGTTGGGAAAAGAAAAATAACAGCTACTAAGCATTAATATAGAGTGCAATAAGACAACCAAATAGGACACCTGAGATTATTTGTTTGTCTTTAGTTGGGTCTCTCTCTTTTTTTTTTTTTTTTTTTTACTCAACTGAAGAGTTATATCATCCACTAAGTTTTTGCATTGAGAAAGATCACAATCAAAAAAGTCTCTGAAATTATTACTTAATGACTGTGCCACCCAGGTGCCCCAAAATTATTACTTAGAATATATTCCAGGGGCACCTGGGTGGCTCAGTCGTTAAGCCTCTGCCTTTGGCTCAGGTCATGATCCCAGGGTACTGGGATAAAGCCCCATGTCGGGCTCCCTGCTCAGTGGCAAAACCTGCTTCTCCTTCTCCCACTTCCCTTGCTGTGTTCCCTCTCTCGCTCTCTCTCTCTTTCGGCCAAATAAATAAATAATTTTTT
>ML102591.1:3908-45026 GCA_003697995.1 Taxidea taxus jeffersonii
GGAGCCTGACGTGGGACTCGATCCCAGGACCCTGGGATCATGACCTGAGCCGAAGGCAGCCGCTTAACCAACTGAGCCACCCAGGCGTCCCTCTTTAATTCCATTTTAAATACAACTTCAACATAGCATTGAATAGTGTATGTTTTAATAACTTGGCTCTGGAGAAATCAAGATGAACATTTTGATTAGCCTCTGTATTCAGTCTATCTCTATTTTTAAAATGAACTCAGTAGATACACTCACACTGTCCAGCAGACTCTTAGCCCTAAGATTGTGAAGGGCACTTGGATTGGACACAGTCATATTAAAAATAGTGTAAAACTATTATCAGATACAAATAACTCCATTAGTAATGAAAACAAAGAGAAATAAAAGGTAGGATATTCCCTGAATATAGGGAATACCTGAATATGTTATCCTTTGTATTTAGTGTTTGTATATTTTGTAAATTATTTTATGTACTGAATTTTAAAAATTTTGACTTCTTTGCTCTCTTTCTCTTACAGGTGTCCTTTAAAGAGACAGAATTATGATTATGCACTATATCTGCTAACAGTTTTATACCATGAGTCTTGGGTAAGTGATTGTGTGTGAATGTTTAATAATTTTGTCAGTATAATTTAGATGGTGTTAACATTTCAAAACAGTCTATGACAAGTACTCAGGTGAGGGTTTAATGAACCACTAAACGACAGATGAAATGTTATAAATAACTTCTACTGACATTGAAATTGAGGACCTTGAAATAGATTATGCAGTCCATCTTAGTTCCACCTTACAGAAATCAGATGACTAAATACTAAATGCCTTTAAAATTCAGTTTCCATCTTTGGTTGGAAGATTTAAATTTTTTTTTTCTTTTGTTTGACTTTGGTTGAAAATTATCAAAGTTATAGAAGGGAGTTCATCTATGTAACTTGAGAATTTTGAATGCATCCTGCTGTTCAAATAAACTTTATAACAAAGCCCCAAAACTTTATAGAAAGGCATTTTAAATATTTATTAAAATTTTTAGTTAACAAATAGGCTTTTGTATGAATATTTCACTAGTTTACATTAGGGACAATTAAGGGCAATTAATTATTTAATTTTAGTATTAAAAATAGTCTTGTGTCTGGGTTTATTGAAGTTTAATATAGGCATACACTTTATTTATAAGGAAGATTTTGCTTGAGCATCAACTTACTAATTTTAAGTTGGTATCTAATATGTTTGGTAACTCAAAGTCTTAAATATTATTTTTAAAAATTAAAATAATTTTAAATATGCATAAATTAATTTTTTGCAGCTTGCCTAACAGACATGGGACTCAGTAGTATTTTCTGTTAGGAACATTTGAAGGAATGGAGATAGGAGAGTGTCACTGTCTTTAGATGTTTGAAGGACTTCGTATTAAAGAAGGGTTAGATTTGTTTTTCATGACTTTTAGGTGTATAACAAGGTAAAAGCAATAGAGAAACAGACGTTTTCATTGAGTACAAACTTTCTAAGAGAGTCCTCTAAAGATGGAGTGTGCTGCTTTTAAAAGGTAGAGAACGTTCCTTCCGTTGGCTACTTAATAGGGATATTGTGGTGAAAGGATCACTCTCTTTGGATAGGTAGTTGGATTAGATGCCCTTGGGAATCTCCTGCCATCCCTGAGATGTTGTAATTGAGTAAACACATGCAACCATTCTCCAGACTGCTCATAGCATTCCCTTCATAATAACAGTAAAACTGTAGCACAAGAGCTTAAGTGGAAAGTAAAAGAAAAGAAAATTTTGTTGCCAGGTTAGTAAAGAACAAAAAGTAGCTGGTAGCTTTTCTCGTCTTCTGAGGTATTCTAATTATCATAATTCTTCTGGATTTTCTAGTTCCTGGCTTCAGAAGCAACATCATAATAGCAGTTAATCTCTCTTTCCTGTCAGTTGATTTTATAAATGCCTTTGGCTTAATGTAATTAAGTTCTCTTTTGAACCAGCAACATGGCTGAATTAGCTACAGCTCTATGGCTGATCCTGAAAGAGTTAATACCAAACAATAAAAACCAACCAGTTTTGAGTCTCTTTTGCCAGCAGCCTGTAAAATGAATTTGCCCCAAAGGAAATGACAGGCATAAATAAATTCAGTAAAAGTTTACTTACTGGATTCTTTCTGTGGTTCCATGATATAGAATCCAAACAAGTTTGTATTCTGGATTCACACAAGTAGCCTTTGATCTTTAATGCTAATTACTTTGATACCAGAATAAGTAGCCACATACATCTGTCCTAAACAGATACAATTAAAGAATTTCTATATTAAACTTGGCTCTTGATCCTTTCTAAATAAGTACCATCAGTGAAGAAGCTTTAAGAGAATGCAGATGAGCCGTGAAAGTTTGCAGAGCTGGTGGAACAGAATTTTTATTGAAGTTCTTTTTTCCATCACTTTCCTTCCTTTCTGGAATTCAGACTTGAAATTGATGTTACCAAGCTGGTATTTATTTATTTTTTATTTTTTTTTAAAGATTTTATTTATTTACTTGGCAGACAGAGATCCCAAGTAGGCAGAGAGGCAGGCAGAGAGAGGGGAGGAGGCAGGCTCCCTGCTGAGCAGAGAGCCCTTTGCGGGGCTCGATCCCAGGACCCTGAGATCATGACCAGAGCTGAAGGCAGAGGCTTTAACCCACTGAGCCACCCAGGCGCCCCCCAAGCTGGTATTTAATCAGATATTTAGAAAACACCCTTTTAATCCATTTCTTTGTTTTTTAACTAGTTTCAGAGTATTTAATACCTAAAATTAAGCTGCTCTTAATTTTCTGGCTTTTTAACCTTTTTGTGGAAGTTACTTCTAAGTGTTGAGGGGAAAGTAGTTGATAGTTTTATGTAGCACACAGTTCGGAAACTTCTATGAAAACATGTTCATCTAGACTTGAGGATAAAGAAGTTACTACTGTATGCTATTCAAACAGTTTAACTTTGGAAGTATCAAAGTAGATGTCGAAAAGCATAGATTTCACATACCATAGACTTCAAGGAGTGAGTTAAAGAATGGTTATGGCAGTGCTAGGCGGTGATAAGAGACATGCTTTAGACCATTTATCCTTCCGCAGTTCAAAGAAGGAAAGAGAGTTGTAGAAATTTATTTCAGTCTTTCAGTATGACACGTTGTTAGCATAGGAGTGAATTAAGTTTTATCCTTTGGAACCTGATAGACCTGGATTTGAATTCCATTACTTCTTATGTAGCTTTGGCCAGCTATTTGGCCTCCTAGGTTTACTTTCTTCTAAGCGTTTTCAGGTAGAATTTGCATGAAATGTCTGGCAGGTAGCAGGCCCTCAGTAAATGGTGGCTATTAATATTATTTTTTTAAAATTTTTATTTATTTATTTGACAGAGAGAGATCACAAGTAGGCAGAGAGGCAAGCAGAGAGAGAGGAAGGGAAGCAGGCTCCCTGCTAAGCAGAGAGCCCGGTGTGGGGCTCCATCCCAGGACCCTGGGATCATGACCTGAGCTGAAGGCAGAGGCTTTAACTAAACCACTGAGCCACCCAGGTGCCCCTAATATTATTATTAATACTAAAAGGAAGAAAGGTTTATCTTTGGATTTCAAATTCATTTATTCCCACTTAACTTGACAGAGACTTTATATAGGTAATCAGATCTGTGCCCTGTTGTATTTGAATTTTTAGAACAGGTAACTACTCGGCATTCTGACATGTTGATAATAACAAAACTTCCTAAATTTTAACTTTGTGCCATGATATTCTTTAAACCTTCCACAAGTAATTTGGTTAAGAAATGATCAGATGAAACATTTTGCAAGATGATTTGCACAAAAGATAGATACGGGGGGGAAGGAAAAACACTTATTTTATAGAGATCTGAAATCAAATTCCAAGGATTCTTGAATGATTTTTATATTTAATTACTAATAGTTCCTTTTTTAAATTTGAATTTTCAACTGTCTTATGTGGATTCCATGATAGTTTTATTGCCAGTCAAAAATACATCTAGCTAAAAAAAAAAAAAATACATCTAGCTTTTTACTAAATTGGTTCTGGAAAGTCATGTAACAAACTTCTGAGTCAGGTAATTTCACACTCAGTAAGAGTTCATGTTAAAGAAGTTCAGGGACAGCGGGGTGGCTCAGTTCGTTAAGCCTCTTTTTTCAGCTCAGGTCATGATCCCAGGATCCTGGGATTGAGCCCCCCATGTTAGGCTCCCTGCTTTGTGGGGATCCTGCTTCTCCCTTTCTCTCTATCTCAAATAATAAAATCTTTAAAAAAAAAAAAAGGAGTTTTTTTTTAAATTTATTTGAAGATTTTATTTATTTATTTGACAGACAGAGATCACAAGTAGGCAGAGAAGCAGGCAGAGAGAGAGGAGGAAGCAGGCTCCCTGCCCAGCAGAGAGCCCGATGCGGGGCTTGATCCCAAGACCCTGAGATCACGACCTGAGCCGAAGGCAGAGGCCCTAACCCACTGAGCCACCCAGAGGCCCCAAAGAGTTCTTTTTTTTTTTTTTAAAGATTTTATTTTTTGAATTTGACAAAGAGAGAGAGATCACAAGCAGGCAGAGCAGCAGGCAGAGAGAGGTGGGGGGAAGCAGGCTCCCCCCACTGAGCAGAGAGCCCGATGTGGGGCTCGATCCCAGGACCCCGAGATCATGACCCGAGCCGAAGGCAGAGGCTTAAACCACTGAGACACCCAGGCGCCCCCCAAAGAGTTCATTTTTAAAGCAGACCTTATCGCAGATATATCTGATGAAAATGAAGAGTCCTTTTGCAGCTCCATCATCACCATTTAATCTGTTTGGTCTCTAAGTTCCTTATGACGCCTGTGTTCACATGAACGTACATTTCCAGGTGATAGTAAAGAACCATGAGTGATGTTTGTAATGTTGTGTACTCCTTCCTTCGTTCAGCAGTGATTTTGTCTTGTGTACCAGGTACAGTGCTAGGTATTGCTCAGACTATGAAAGCGAAAGAGCTCTGCCTTTAGGTACCTTTATTTCTGGAGAGAACCAATAGTTATAATATAGTCTGTTTCACTCAGTAACAGAGCTAGGAACATGGTGCTGTGAGAGCCACCGATGAGTATTAATTCTCCCTGGAAGCTTCACAAGAATTGGTGACTGGTTCTGGAAGATAAATAGGAGGATGCAGTAGAGCAGTGGGTGAAGGACTCTGGCCTTGTGGATGTAGAGAGCCCACAGAAGTTTGGTGTGGCCGGGTCTAAGGCTGATAGGGCAGAGGTAAGGAGTTGAGACGAGGAAAACAAGTCAGAGCCAGGTTGTGAACAGGTTGTATGGCTTATTTACAGAGTGTAAAATTGTATCCAGAGGGCAAAATTGAGGCGAGGTAGCATTTTACTAGTTGTTTGAAAATGTACCCCTTTCATTTTTTTAATGTTTATGAAATAATAAACCATCTGTATAGCAAATGACAGGTGTGTCATTTTAAATTGACTATTAAAATGAACTATTTATTGATTGATGGGTGAATGTTTATTGGTTGCCTATTACTTCTTGCTGTTGTTGCATATGGGGATTAGTATATAAGGAGGAAGACTTTGTCTTTTCCATTGAGGAACACTAGTAGAAATGAGGTTTAGTAGTAAATATTACAAAAGTGTTGTTCTATAGTTTACTATTTAATTTTTAATTTTTTCTACTTATTATATATCCTTCAAGACTTCAATTGATACCTGCTTGGAGCCTATTTTTTATGATATAATTGATGTATAATATTATATTTGTTTCAGGTGGTAAAGCATAATGCTTCCATAACATATGTTATGAATTGATCACATTATGTGTAGTTAACATTCATCCACTCATCACTGCATATAGTTACAAATGTTTTTTTCTTGTGATGAGAACTTCTGAAATTTACTCTTAGTAACTTTTACTTGATCTTAGCCAAAAGTCCGAGAAGCGATTCTTAGTAACTTTCAAATATACAGTACAGTATTATTGACTATAGTCACCATGGTGTACATGACATCCCCATGATTTGCGCTTTGTAACTGGAAGTTTGTACCTTTTAACCATCTTCACTCACTTTGCTCAACCCTAGTCTGTGGCAGCCACCAGTTTGTTCTGTATCTATGCATCGAGGTTTTTTAGATTCCACACATAAATGAGATCATATGTTATATATTTTTCTCTGACTTTTTTTTCACTTAGCTTAATGCCATCAAGAGCCATTCATGTTGTCACAGATGGCCGGAGTTCCTTTTTTATGGCTGAATAATAGTCCGTAGTGTATATGTATGTATGTTTGCATACTTAACTTGTTATCTGTTCATCCATCAGTGGACACTTAGATTGTTTCCATGCCTCGGTTATTATAAATAATGTTGCAGTGAACTTGAGGGTGCAGGTATTTTTTCAGGTTAATGTTCTTTTTCTTTGGATGTATACCCAGAAGTGGAATTGCTTGATCTTTTGATAGTTATATTTTTGATTTCTTGAGGAACTTCTGTACTGTTTTCCACAGTGACTGTACCAATTTACTTCCCACCAACAGTGCACAGGGTTCCGTTTTCTCCATACCCTTATCAATACTTGTTATTTTTTGTCTTTTTGAGAATAACCATTTTAACAGGTGTGAAGTGTTCTTTCATTGTCCTTTTGATTTGCATTTCACTGATGACTGATGTGGAACATCTTTTCATGTGTCTTTTGGCCATCTGTATGTCTTTGGAAAAGTGGGTATTCAGATCTTCTCATTTTTAAATTGCTTTTCTGCTTGAGTTGTGATGAGTTCTTTATATATTTTGGATATTAATTCAACAGATGAATTTGAGCCTCTTATTCTTTGTGTAACTCCTACTTCACATAAATAGCAAGTTATACAGTCTCATCTATATTGGTTAATAGGGCCCCTGGCCACAGACAGTTGTGCCATGTGTGACTGGAAACAGTTGATTGTTTCCCATGTGTGTTTTTGTTATTCCAGGTATGTTTTGTCTTTCTGACTAATCATAAGGTCCTCATCAGCATATAACCAATCTTATTGTATTTTGTTCTTCATAGTATCTAGGTCAGTGCTATATAAGAACACTGAATGTTGGGGCGCCTGGGTGGCTCAGTGGGTTAAAGCCTCTGCCTTCGGCTCAGGTCATGATCCCAGGGTCCTGGGATTGAGCCCCACATCCCGCTGTCTGCTCAGCAGGGAGCCTGCTTCCTCTTGTCTGTCTGCCTGCCTCTCTGCCTACTTGTGATCTCTGTCTGTCCAATAAATAAATAAAATCTTAAAAAAGAAAAGAACACTGAATGTTTAATAACAGTTGTCCATTCTTTTAGATTTCCATAGACCTTTTTTTTTATTTTTAAGATTTTATTTATTTATTTGACAGGCAGAGATCACAAGTAGGCAGAGAGGCAGGCAGAGAGAGGAGGAATCAGGCTCCCTGTGGAGCAGAGAGCCTGATGTGGGGCTCGATCCCAGCACCCTGGGATCATGACCTGAGCCGAAGGCAGAGGCTTTAACCCACTGAGCCACCCAGGCACCCGATTTCCATAGACTTTTGAAGTAGAAGTCTTCAAAAGTAAGGTGACAAAGTATCAAACTCCCTTTTTAGTAAAAATGTAGCATACTTGTTAGATGTTAGCAATAATTAACTTATTGGTATAGATTAATAATGATCTATTAATAAAATTATTAATAATCAGCAATCCTAATTGTGCCCAGTTTATAAGAAATATCCTTGCAACAGTTTGAGATACTTAATTTTCATAGATGTATGATTTATGTGTAGATTAGGTTTGCTTTTCATTTGATTATGTTTTCTCAAATACTTAAAAATTATTCTTAATTCTTTATTGTTTTGGAAGTTCTCCACAAACATTTGCTTCTGTGAGTTTATTTCCTGATGCTAATTTATATTTGACAATGTTAGTATCCTCTGTATTCTAGAAAAATAATGTCTGTTCTAACAGGGTACATCTCTTCAATCTGAAATGTATTTATGTTTAAACTTCTATGTAATCTAATTATGCATAAACTGATATTACAGTGTTTTATTAAGGAAAAAATAACTAAACACATTAATTGGATTCCCATGATGAGTCTGAGCATTTGTAGAAGACCAATAACAATAAAGAGTGCTTATTTGCCACCTTTTCCTTGATTCCAGGCAAATAGCACACCTGGCCTTTGTTTTATTTATTTTTATTATTGTTATTATTATTATTACTATTGTTTTTAGAGAGGGAGCAGAGAGGAGAGAAAGAATCTTAAGCAGGCTCCAAATCCAGCACCAAGCCAGGTGTAGGGCTTGGTATCACAATCCTGAGATCATGACCATGACCTGAGCCAAAGTCAAGAGTCCGACACTAAACTGACTGAGCCACCCAGGCTGCCCTTGGCTTTTGTTTTAAAAGAAATTTTTACTCGTGCTCCAAGAGTCACCTGTGTCTCTTTCTTTTCTACCTCTGCTTTCCAAATGATCACCCTGGATAAAAATAAAAAGGAAACCAAAAAGGGGATGAGGCGTGAGAGAGGAGCTCCATTTTTTTTTTTAAAGATTTTATTTATTTATTTGACAGAGATAGCGAGAGATAGAGCATGATGAGCAAGGGAAAGAGGGAGAAGCAGTCTCCCCACTGAGCAGGGAGCCCCATGCTGGGCTCCATACCAGGACCCCGGGATCTTGAGCAGAAGGCAGACGCTTCTCTGATTGAGCTGCCCAGGTGCTCTGAGGAGCTCCATTTTTAAGAAGTGCTTTAAAATGGTGTCTTTTTTCTGAACACAATAGTGTTTAGTGTGTCCATCCATTTTAAATTAGTACTGACTTTGAAGATCAGGAATCAGATTTATCTGTTACAACCTCTTCATGATATAAATTGAGAAATCAAGATTTAGAGAGATATGTACTTTTTCTCAAGGTTACAGAGTTTGTTAGCTGAGGGACTAGAGACTTGAACTGCAGCTTCAAGTTCATATTCATCCCATGGTATCATATTTAGTGTTATTCAACTTTGACTTCCATTAAAACAGATTATGAAATAAGAGATGAAATCAAATCTATACTTTAGCTGCTAGCTTACTGTGTTCTCAAACTGAACAATTGACAGTTGAAAATTTATTTCCGGGGCGCCTGGGTGGCTCAGTTGGTTAAGCTGCTGGCTTCAGCTCAGGTTATGATCCCAGTGTCCGGGGATGGAAAGCCCTCTTAGGCTGCCTGCTCAGGGGGGGAGCCTGCTTCTCCCTCTCCCTCGGCCTCTCCCCCTGCTTGTGCTCTCTCTCTCTCAAATAAATAAATAAATATTTTTTAATAATAAATAAATAAATAATAAATAATAAATAAATATTTTTTGATATTTTTAAAATACTTTTTTTAAAAAAAAAGAAAATTTATCTCCATAACCTGTTTTCAGCTAGGGGTTGCATTAGACTCACCTGGGAAGCTTTTTTTTAAACTACAGATCCATGAACTCTACATAATTAAAATCTCTAGTGGTGAAACTCAGGAGAGTTTCCTTTTAAAGTCTCCACAGAGGAGGGGCGCCTGGGTGGTTCAGTGGGTTAAAGCCTCTGCCTTCAGTTCAGGTCATGATCCTGGGGTCCTGGGATTGAGCCCTGCATGGGGCTCTCTGCTCAGCAGGGAGCCTGCTTCCTCCTCTCTCTCTGCCTGCCTCTCTGCCTACTTGGGATCTCTCTCTGTCAAATAAATAATAAATAAAATTTTAAAAAAAATAAAGTCTCCACAGAGGAGTCTGACGTAAGTTCTGATTGTGAATAATTTCCCCAATCTTTGAGTCTTCTTAATAAAGAAACTACATAGAAGGCTGGTATATCTCTTTTAAGATGGTTTTTGTATATATATCTAGTATCATTTGGCTGAGCGACTGCCTTCAGCTCAGGTCATGATCCCAGAGTCCCAGGATCGAGTCCCGCATTCCCTCTGACCTTCTACCCTCTTATGCTCTCTCTTACTTGCTTTCTCTCTCAAATAAATAAAATTGTTAAAAAAAAAAAAGAATAAGGGCAAAAAAATTTGTCTGTGATACAAACAGACTTTTTTGACTTGATGTGTTAGGCAGTAGGCAACTGTTCTATATTCTTGGATGATGGTACAATGAAGGTGACACTTCTCTTTGCTGTCAGGGAAAACATCATATTACATCCTTTAAAACTATTTTCTCTTCTTGTTCCCTACTGCTACCACCCTGAGTCTTCATCATCTTTTAACTGTAATAGCCTTATTGATTTTCCCATCTCATCTGTCTTCTGGATTGCTGTTAAAGTAATTGTTTCTAAAAAGCAAATCTATTGTGTCATATTCCTTTATAAAGTCCTTCAGTGAGTGGTTCTCTATTACACAGGATAAAATCTGAACTACTTAGCTTGTCTATTCACAACAGTTTACCACCTCATTACAAGTTCTCAGGAAATATAAGCTATGTATTCTGTATCTCAGCCATAATGAGCATAATGTATTCTTTTATAACTTTACATATGCTGTTCTTTCTGCTTATGATCCCTTTTTCAAATTGATCAGCCTTGCAGAGTCATGTGAATCTTTTAATACACTTCAGATGTAGCCTGTCCTAGAAGTTATCTGTGCATCCTTTCCGCCTCCTCCTGTTAGCATTCTTCTTATTGCCTCTATGGTAATTGTCCATATACATGTCTGGCTGACCCTGTTAGACTGTGAGATTATTGAAGGGAAGGATGTACCTTTCATTTATTGTTGTATTCCCAACCCTGAGTACAATGTCTGGCAAAGCAGCATTCAATAAATTTTTTAAAAAACAATCTGAATTAAATTGAGTTCCTTGACATATTCAGTTAAACATTTGGCTGTGGTAACTGAAAGAATTGGCAGTAGTCTTTCTTTTTTTTTTAAGTCCATTATGGATATTTACCTCTTCTTATTTTTTATGATTTTTCAAATAACTTGAATTTTTTTCTAATGGTTAAACTGTTTTTTCCTCATGTAGCACAATGCCTTACTTATAATCATGAGAAGTGGAATATTACTGTGATTCATGTTCTAGGCAAAGGGAGCTGTAAATAAGATGGTAGAAGGTGACAACTTTGTGTGTTCAGTGGAACAGCTATTTCTTTGCCTTCTGTTACATCAGGATACACTGACCAATGCATGGAATGCAGTGTTTTTCTTTGTATTGAATTTATGCTTAAAAGAGGAAAAAAAGGTGATAGATTCAATTAAATTATTCTTTTGTCCTTTATATTCTTTTTTACAGTGTCTCTGTTCCTTGGAATATGTTGTTCTACCACTAAAAATCAGTATGATTTGGCAAATTATTTAACGGTTCTGGGCTTCAGGTTTTGGTCTGTAAAGCAGATAGTAGTAGTACTACCTCATAGGGTTGTTGTGGAAGTTAAGTGAATTAATGTATGTAAGGTGCTGACATACATAGTAAGTATTCTAAAGTAAGTATTTTAATAGCTATACTCATCCCATGCTGCTTTCCTCACCTTGGCCTCCATTCAGTTCCGTGAATATAGTGAGCTCTTTGCTATCTCCAGATCTTTGTGGATGTAGTTTTCTCTGCTGGGATCACAGTCTTCCATTTGACTGGCTCTTACTCATCTCCAGGTTTCCTACTAGACTGGCAATTCCAGGACAGCACAGCACATGCCTGGCAGGGTAATTGTGCAATAAATATTTATTGAGTGAATGAATAATTGAGGCAGTTGTAGAAAGGAGAACAGGTCGTGTGGAATGGAAGGTTGCTTCCTCTAGGGTTGTAGTCAGAGCAGGTTCTCTCGTTGTAGGCAGGGAAGAAAAAAGAGAGCCAGATATATGTATATGTATTATATACACACTCATACAAATTAAATGCTAAAATTATAAATGTTTACTGGTTGAAGTATTAAAATAGGAGTCTATAGGTTAATCAAACTCTGCCTAAATGGTGATCGATTTGAGCTTAGTGGTATTTTTAATTGCCACCCAGTAATTTGAAGATGCCATTATTTATACTTTTAAATTAATACATTGCAGCTACACTTCAAAAGAAGAAACTCTTGGGGTGCCTGGGGGCTCAGTTGGTTAAGCATTTCCCTTCAGCTCAGGTCATGATCCCAGAGTCCTGGGATCAAGCCCTGCATTGGGTTCCCTGCTCAGCCAGGAGTCTGCTTCTCCCTCTGCCCCTTACCCCACTCATATTCTCTATCTCTTTTGCTCTCTCTCTTGCTCTCTTTCAAATAAATAAATAAAATCTTTGGGGGTGGGGAGAGACTGGTTGATGGGTACGTGAGAGTTTACATAGTGCTATTCTCTTCTGTACGTGTTTGAAATTTTCTGTAATAGACTCCTTTAAATCGCAAAAACAAAATGTATTTAGCCTCATAGAAAATGATTAACTTAGGGGTGCCTGGGTGGCTCAGTCGATTGAGTGTTGGACTCTTGATTTTTGGCTCAGGTCATGATCTCAGGGTCATAGGATCGAGCCCCCAGTTGGGCTCCATGCACAGCACTAAGTCGGCTTGTCTGTCTTCCTCTGCTCTTCCCTCTGCTAGCATGTGCCCTCTCTCTCTGAAAAAAGAAAGAAAGAATTAGGAAAAAAAAAAAGAAAATAATTAGCTTATAAATTGGATTTTGTTCCACTACATTATTATTGTATTTGAATAATGAGGAATTTTTTGATTTTTCCTGTTTTTTATTTCATCAGCAATGCCTAATACGATCAAGCATAAGTACCCTTTTTCTAAAATACTTGGATATGAAAACATTCATTTTTAGCCAGGGTGCCTAGAGACATCCTGCTTCTCCCAGTACTGCCTAGCACATGGTAGGTTCTCAGGAAATATTTTTTGAAAGAGTACGCAGGAGCAGTCACACACCAAAAGGAAGCTTTGTTTGTTGAGTCCTTTCCTTGCAATTTATTTGTTGAGGAAATCTTGGGCTCTTGTTTGCTGTGGGCTTTCCCATCATTTGAATTCTGCTGATTGTATCACCGTAATTTTTTAAGTTGATAGTTGGGTCTAGAGCTTCATCAGATTCCATTTTGATTTTTTTTTAAACTACTGTGTAATTAGTATTGTGCTCTTCCACTAGGAAGTCTATGGTATCGGATTATTTTTGTGAAATTTAGCACTATTAGTTCTTTAAGTTTGAAGTTACAGAAAAATTATGTTTTAGATGGTGAAAATTATAGGCTTTTAAATAAACTTATTTAAGAAAATTGATCCAGGGGCACCTGGGTGGCTCAGTGTATTAAGCCTCTGCCTTCGGCTCAGGTCATGATCTCAGGGTCCTGGGATCGAGCCCCACATCGAGCTCTCTGCTCAGCAGGGAGCCTGCTTCCCCCTCTCTCTCTCCCTGCCTCTCTGCCTGCTTGTGATCTCTGTCAAATAAATAAATAAATCTTTAAAAAAAAGTGATCTTGTGTGCTGTGGTGTTAAAAAAAAAAAAAAGAAAAGAAAAAAAAATTGATCCAGACTAAATTTCCCAAAATTTGTTATTGCAAACTTAAAAAATAAGTTTTGATTTTTATTTGTATAAGACATTGTCTTATTCCATTTAGGTTGCTATAACACAATACCACAGACTGGTCTGTTTATAAACAAAAGAAATTTGTTTCTTGTTTTTCTGAAGGCTGAGATATCTAAGATCAAGGCATTGGCAGATTGGGTGTCTAATGAGGGCTCACTTCCTCTTTCATAAACAGCTGTCGTATTGCTGTGTCCTCACATGGCAGAAGGGGCAAGGGCCTTCTCTGGAAGCTCTTTCATAAGGGTGTTAATCTCATTCATGAGGGCTCCACCTCATGACCTACACAACTCCCAAAGACCCCACCTCCAATGCCACCACTTTGGGAGTTCCATTCCAATAAGAAATGGCGGGGCGGGGGGGAGGGGCGGCGCGTGGAGAGCCAAGCATTCAGTCTATAAGAAATATGTTAAGAGTCATCTTCCAAAGATTTGTTGCAACTTGTTAAGTAGAATCATTGGGAATCTTGGAGTTATGTCATAAAATATAAAAAGATTTCAGAATCTCATAGTTATACTCCCATAGTACAGATCTGATATATATAACAATGTAGTTTTGTGTTGGCCTGTTTCTGCATTCATTAATTCTGACTTTGCTGTATCTAGACTGTTATTAATCTGATCCAATAATTTACTAATTTTAGATATTGTGTTTTTCAATTCCAGGTGTTCATTTAATTGCTTTTTCTTTATGGATACCAATTCTGTGTTGAAACTTTTCATTATTTAAGTCATATTGGTTATCTTTTCCTCTTTTTTCTTTAACATATTATTTCTTAGTTACTGTCCTTCTCTGCTAACTTCATTTTCTGGATCATCTGGAGTTCTGCTGTTGTTTGTTTCCCCTTGGTTATTTATTACATTTTTCTTCTTTTCAAATGTTTCAAATGCTTAGGAACTTTCTTGCATGCCAGACATTATGTATAAAAGACTCATAGATGCTCCAGCTGCTGTCATCCATCAGAATGAATTTCCTCTTTTTTTCTCTTAGGCAGAGAGGTTCAGGGATTTATCATTTTAGTCCAGTCATGATTTAGCTATACCAGGGCTGGGCTGTGGTTTTTTTAAGATTTAGCCCAGCTCTTCCTTAGACATAGCCTTCAAGGCTTTTGATTGGGAACTTGGTTAATCAACTTCTATATCTGCTGTAGAGTCATTTGTACTCTTCAGAAGTTTTGAGCTTAGCTTGGTAACCTCTAACCTTGCAGCAGAATCTGGCAGATGTTTTAAAAGGGTGACTGGCAGGGGGCGGCACCTGGGTGGCTCAGTGGGTTCAAGCCTCTGCCTTCAGCTCAAGTCATGATCCCAGGGTCCTAGGATAGAGCCCTGCATCAGGCTCTCTGCTCAGCAGGGAGTCTGCTTCCCCTTCTCTCTCTCTGCCTGCCTCTCTGCCTACTTGTGATCTCTGTCTGTCAAATAAATAAATACAATCTTTTTTTTTTTAAAAAAAGGGTGAATCGTTGTGCATTTAAAACACACTTCCTCCTTCTAGTGGGACTTTGTCTCCTAAACACTTTAAGATTATGGGGGATTTTACTGTGCTTTTTAGAGGCCTGATTCTGATTCCCCAACTTCTCCATAAGTAACCCCAGAACTAAAACTAGTCATGTTTGGGATTCTTCAGTTCCAGTTAAAAGCCCTGTGTAACAGCTCAAATTTCATGTATTTCTCTTTACCCAAGTAGAATCCTGCATGAGCCAAGTGCCAGTCTTGTACAGAATTGGAAAGTGCCCTCAGGAAAGAAAATGGTTAAGGATTTTCAGAAGGATCCTCCTCACATCCTTGCAGCCTGGAATTCACATTCATCTAGTCATCACTGATTCTGTAACTCTCTGATACCTTTTTTTTTTTTTAAAGATCTTAAAATTTATTTTAGAGAAAGAGTGAGAGTGGGGGAAGGGCAGGAGGAGAGGAATTCCCAAGCAGACTCCTGGCTGAGGAGGAAGCCCTACTGGGGGCTCGATCCCAAAACCCTAAGATCATGACCTGAGCTGAAATCAAGATTTAGATGTTTAACTGACTGAGTCACCCAGGTGCCCCAAGGATTTTATATTTATACCTCTCAGAAATGAAAAATATTCTGTATTATGTATTATGGACAGTATTACTGCTTTTATATCATTGACAAAGATTAAGATGTTTTAGAATAGCTTCTTAATATATCATTTATAGACCAGCATCTCTTTTAGTTAGTTCTGTTCTCTCTTCACTGACAAGCTCTATTTGGTTGATACTCATCTGTGAAAACTTATACATTAATGACTAGAAAAGATTTCCCTCAATAAGTAAATATATTGATAATAATTAGCTTTTACTTTTCCTGCTTGAAAAACAGAAACATTCTAAAGAGGTTGTAAAGATATTTTCTTATATTTAACATAGGACTTCAAAAAAGTAAATTTCTTTTTCTTGACAAGAATGCAATTTTGTGTGTGCGTGTATGTCTGTGTTTTCTAATCTACATCTGATAAGACATAAAATGCCTATACCCAAAGGAGACTGCAGGAAAACTGGAGATACCTTAGTAAGAATAGGCAATTAACCGGGAAAATTTAATCAACGATAGCATTTATCAAGAAGACATGAAGTTACAAGAATCACGAAAAGATTACCTTTATATCAGTGATAAGAAATAAAGACCTCTTGTTTCTTTAACTATTTTATCTAAACATTATAAAAATAATGATACAGTTTTGTAAGTGCAAATAACTGCAGAACATTCGAACAATTTGGTATGTGTTTATATTTACATTGAAAGTTTCAATTTATTGTTTGATAAGGGGTAGTGATGCCCTTGATAGAAACATATTTTGTAGGTAGGCTAACAAGGATTTGAATCCCACTCTCTTTCATTCATCTTGATAAGCTATGTTATTAGTAGCAAGCATTTATTTAGTGTTTACTCTGAGCCAGTTGCTCTAAGTACATGGATATTCCTTACCTCTTTTATCTTATTTTATTATTATTTTTTATTCATTACCTCTTTTAATTCACAGAACAGCCCTTGGAATCACTTCTTCTGTAACACAAGTCTGTCACAGTAGTAAGTGATGAAGCTAGGATGTAAACTGAGTTCCGTAAAACACCAAAGCCCATATTAAATATTGTGTCATACCACCTCCCTGTGCAATCCTGAGCAAATCACACGCACACACCCCCTAACTCTGTAACCCCCAAAGCTTTGGAAATTGCTAGTTTTTTCATAACTTATTATGGCAAAATGAAACTTGAATGGATGAAAAGCTATTTATAGCCTTTGTTTATCCCATTTATTGTGACTGCATACATGTTGCTGCAAAAATGATGATGTATTTGATTTAGGGTGTCCTGTGGTTGATCTTCTCTGGAAATGTTTCAAAATATATGGTGTATACTTAATTTTCTAAAATACAAAAAATTCTGAAATCTGAAACATTCCCAGGTGGCTCTGGCCCCTGTTTAACTTCCATGATACTTAATTTTCCTTCTGTAGAGATGTTAACATCGAACCCAGTAGGTTTTAATAAGAATTATATGAAATAATTAATGTATGTTAGCATTTAAGGTCCATGGCATAGGCATATAAGTATTTGATTTATTAGTATTGTTACTATCATGATCTTGGAATTTATATTCAACTGTGCAGAGTTTGGATCCTAAAGTTATTAGAATTGCTGAAAACAAGAGTTTTGTTTAGCTTGCAGCTGAAGCCTAACACTGCTTTGTGTCTGTGTAGGATTAGTAGGAAACTATGCCTTCTACACATTGTAGTCACTTTCACTTACCACTGACTATTTAACACAGTAATGATTTTCTCCTGTAAATGTTTGTTATCCCTTAGTGCAAGATTTCCTAACCTTTTTTGTGTCGCTGCACACACAGAAAAGTCTTTACTGAGATCAGTGAAGGCAGAGGGTGCTTGTGCTCCTCCAGGCTCACCTGGCCACCTGAGGGCAGAGGCAATCAGTAGCATGGCACACCTATAACGCTTTGACAAAGCAGTCTAGAATTGTGTACACCAAATATAAGCAGAAGATAAGTGAAGCGATGGAAATTACAGTGAATTTACTTTCGTTACCTCTTTAAGTATCTATTTCAGAGTAAGTGAGAAAATCCACATAAACCTAGGTGAAAGTTATAATTTCTTAATTGTTCATCTCTTAATTGCTTCTCTTAATTGTTTGTCTTCCAGCAGTCAAGAATGAAGTAGATTAGGATTTTTTTTAAAGTATGAGGTAGAGGGGCACCTGGGTGGCTCAGTGGGTTAAAGCCTCTGCCTTCGGCTCAGGTCATGATCCCAGGGTCCTGGGATCGAGTTCCGCATCAGGCTCTCTGCTTCCTTTCCTCTCTCTCTGCCTGCCTCTCTGCCTACCTGTGATCTCTGTCTGTCAAATAAATAAATAAAATCTTAAAAAAAAAAGTATGAGGTAGATTGTTTTATGTAGTGCTTTATATAATGTATTTGTTGGAATCTTAAGGATACTTATTTATAAGTTAGATTTATGAAGAAACTATGACACTGTTTCAGCATTTAAAGCACTTCTAAGAGTAGATAGAACCAAAGATACATTTAATTTAGGGCATTTTTTTTTTTTAAGGGTCTGACATTTATTTTCTTCCCCAAATATCACAGTAAAAAGTAGGTAGGGTAGGATAATTTTGTCAGCTTTCTTTTTAATGTAAAATTCAGAGTTTGGCTGTTAGAAGTTATTTGCAACAAGCTTGTACGCACAGGACACAAGAAAGTTGTTTCACATTATTCACCCACCCCGCCCCTTTGCCAAGCCTATGGGGCGAATCACAGCCAGATTAAAAAAGGAGTATAGAGTTAATTCTCAACCAGATAATATATTTCTAGAACATTAGTTGAGATGTTTTCCTCAGCCATAAATTCAGGATAGGGAGGTGGGGCAAACAGTATATAGGGAGTTATGAGTATAGCCCCTTTGGCTAAGGAATTTGAGGGTCAGGGAAACACTCCACATTCTATTGGTTTATCTTGAAGGAAAGGATATCTAGTTTGAAGGATTTAAACAGGATTTCTTTTTCTTGTGGTTCTCTGTGGTGGAGGAGACTCTTTACTGGCCTTCAGTCAACCCGAATGGAGTTAGCTGGGTCCATGGCATATCCAGGGGCCTATTTGCAGTTGGTAGGTCTCCTCTTTACCCTTTGAGGGACAGATTTCCTGTGCTTTTTCTCTTTTCATGGACTCTAATAGTGAGGTTGGGGAAGGGAGGGAGGCAGAAGTGGAAACCATCTCCTTGGTACTCACTTATTTCTGAAGAGACTTAGAGCTCTGTCTGCTCAAGTTGGGGTCTTTGTCAAGAGGAGTTTTCAGAGATAAAATATTTTTGACAGCCTTACAAATCTGTCTTTCTTTTAATACTTCAGAAATGTTATAATTTGCAGGGTTTACCACCTTCAAAAGTTTTAAGAATATTGGATGATTCTACAATAGCATATAGCACAGAATATGTTATATGTTAGTTTGGGAAGAATGTGGCTGGCATTTAGCACTTCATTGAACCAGGGCTTATTATTTATCAGCTGCGTTCCTTGATTTTTCACAGAATGTTACATCTTCATCTAAATCATAAATCTGAATTATATTACTATAAAACCTAACAGTTTTCCCTAAAATAGCATAGTAGTAACTTTCATAAGAAAAAACAAGTTAGTGGGGCGCCTGGGTGGCTCAGTTGTTAAGCGTCTGCCTTCAGCTCAGGTCATGATCCCAGAGTCCTGGGATTGAGCCCTGTATCGGGCTCCCTGCCCCTCAGGAAACCTGCTTTTCCCTCTCCCGCTTCCCCTTGCTTCTGTTCCCTCTCTCACTGTGTCTCTCTCTGTCAAATAAATTTTTTAAAAATCTTAAAAAAAAAAAAAGAAAAGAAAAGAGAAAACAAGTAGTAACAAAAATTGTTTCCCTTAGAGGAACAGAAAATAAAGATAATAACAAAATAAAATTCCAGAATACATGAAGTCATTAGGACTAAAAATCATGTATTACACATGTATTTTATATTTTTATTTTATTGTAATAATTGGTATTCCTTGTCATCCCCACAGGCATGTTACAAAGATAAATACAGTCTTTTCTCAACTCTTTATTATTAACCTCAGAAATGTGAAATGTTGATGTGTTAGAGCTTAGGGATTAGAAAGCTGCAAAAAATGAGTTTTCTGTATCTTTTGGGAAATAGTGTTGCTTTGTGAGTGAAATTTGCAAGGCAGATAAATTCTGTAGAATTAATGAGTGGTAATGGAGTAGTCACCTCATAGAGTGTGGGGTCCTGAAACAGTTGGCGCAGGTGGATAGCAGTGCTGTAAGGGAGGGAGATCAAAGTTCACATACAAAGTATTGGCAGGGACTCTCCACATTTTGCAGATTCTCTTTCCCTAAAACAAAAACAAAACTTTGTTTTTGGATAGTATTTCTCAGATTTCAGAACTCATTTTTTCCTTTCAGAAAACTGAAGAATGGGAGAAAGATAAGACCGAAGCAGACATGGAAGAGTATGTATGGAACAATAGCTCCTCTGAAAAAAATATTCTGGAAACACTTCGCCAAATGAAAGCTGCTGAGAAAAATCTGGAAGTAAATAAAGAAGAGCTCCTTGCTACAAAAGAAGTTGAAGAGTACAAAAAGTCTGTTGTTAGTCTTAAGAATGAAGGGGACAATGAAAATACCCTTTCTCAGTACAAAGAATCAGTGAAGAAACTATTAAATCTAATGTGATTTATTTAGAAAAATCTCCCTGGTTTAATTTTATGATAGATCTGTAATAATTATCTCACTTTATATAAATTTGAAAATGCTAAAAAAAAACAAACCATTGTTTCACATTTCAGATTTTTTTTTAGTTTCAGAGGTAAAGTTTAGTGATTCATCAGTTGCATATAACATACCCAGTGCTCATTCCATCAGTTTCCCTCCTTAATGCCCATCCCCCAGTTACCTCATCACCCCACCCACCTCCCCTTCAGCAACCCTCAGTGTGTTTCCTAGAGTTCAGTGTCTCTTACAGTTTGCCTTCCTGTCAATTTTCATCTTATTTTATTTTTCCTTACCTTCCCCTGTGTTCATCTCTTTTATTTCTTAAATTCCACATATGAATGAAATCATATGGTATTTGTCTTTCTCTGACTTATGTTGTTGAAAATGACAAGATCCATGTTGTTGAAATTCCATCCATGTTGTTGAAAATGATAAGATTTTTTCTTTTTGAATAAAATTATTACCGTGTATATATACCTCATCTTTATCCATTCATCTCTCAGTGGACATCTGGACGCTTTCCATATTTTGGCTGTGGTGGACGTTGCTGCTATAAACATTGGGGTGAGATGCCCCTTTGATCACTGCATTTGTATCTTTGGGGTAAATACCCAGTAATGCAGTTGCTGGGTCGTAGGGTAGCTCTTGTTTTCAGCTTTCTGAGAAGCCTCCAAACTGTTTTCCGGAGCGGCTGTACCAGTTTGCATTCCCACCAACAGTGTAAGAGGGTTCACCTTTCTCTGCATCTTCACTAACATCTGTTGTTCCTGACTTACGAATTTTAGCCATTGTGACTGGTGTGAGGTGGTATCTCATTGTGGTTTTGATTTGTATTTCCCTGATGCTTTGTCTGTTAGCCATTTGTGTGTCTTCTTTGGAGTAATGCCTGTTCACATCTTCTGCCTATTTCTTGACTGTATTTTTTGGTTTTTGGGTGTTGAGTTTGTAAATTTCTTTTTAGATTTTGGATACTGGCCCTTTATCTGATAAGACATTTGCAAATATATTCTCCTATTCCATAGATTGCCTTTTAGTTTGTCAGCTGTTTGCTGTGTAAAAGCTTTTTATCTTGATGAAGTCTCAATAGTACATTTTTGCTTTTGTTTTCCTTGTCTTTGGAGACGTGTCTAGCAAGAAGTTGTTGCAGTTGAGGTCAGGTTGCTGCTTATATTTTCTTCTAGGATTTTGACAGATTCCTATCTCACATTTAGGTCTTTCATCCATTTTGAGTCTATTTTTGTGATGGTGTAAGGAAATGGTCCAGTTTCATTCTTCTGCATGTGGCTGTCCAATTCTCCCAACACCATTTGTTGTAGAGACTGTCTTTCTTCCATTGGACATTCTTTCCTGCTTTGTTGAAGATTAGTTGACCATATAGTTGAGGGTCCATATCTGGGCTCTCTATTCTGTTCCATTGATTTATGTGTCTGTTTTTGTGCTAGTACCATGCTGTCTTGCTGATGACAGCTTTGTAATAGAGCTTGAAGTCCAGAATTGTGATGTCTCCAGCTTTGGTTTTCTTTTTTCAGAATTACTTGGGTATTCAGGGTCTTTCCTGGCTCCAATTTTAGAATTTTAGAAACAATTTTAGAATTGTTTGTTCCAGCTTTGTGAAAAATCTTGATGGTATTTTAATAGGGATTGCATTGAATGTGTAGATTGCTGTAGGTGGTAGCATTGACATTGTAACAATATGTGTTCTTCCAATCCATGAGCATGGAACGTTTTTCCATTTCTTTGTGTCTTCCTCAGTTTCTTTCTTAAGTGCTCTATCGTTTTCAAAGTAGAGATCTTTTACCTCTTTGGTTAGGCTTTTTCCTAGCTATCTTCTGGATTTTGGTGCAATTGTAAATGGTATCAGTTCCTTGCTTTCTCTTTCCTTGGCTTCATGATTAGTATATAGAAATATAACTGACTTCTGTGCATTTATTTCATATCCTGCAACTTTGCTGAATTCCTCTCTCAGTTTTAGCAGTTTTGGGGTGGAGTCTTTTGGGTTTTCTACATAGAGTATCATGTCTATGAAGAGTGAGAGTTTGACTTCTTCCTTGCTGGTTCAAATGCCTTTTTTTCTTTCTGTTGTCTGGTTGCTGAAGCTAGGACTTCTAGTGCTGTGATGAATAGTGGTGAGAGTGGACATCCCTGCTGTGTTCCTGACGTTAGGGGAAAAGCTCTCAGTTTTTCCTGTTAAGGATGATACTCATTGTCAGTTTCTTGTATATGGCCTTTATGATACTGGGGTATGTTCCCTCTATCCATGCACTGCAGAGAGTTTTTATCAAAAAAGGATGCTATACTTTGTCAGATGCTTTTTCTGAATCTATGAAGATGATCATATGGTTCTTGTCCTTTTATTAATGTGATGTATGGCATTTATTGATTTGTGGATGTTGAACCACCCTTGCAACTCAGGAAAAAATCCCATGTGGTCATGGTGAATAATCCTTTTAATGTACTGTTGGATTCTATTGGCTAGTATTTTGGTGAGAATTTTTGCAGGGATGTTGGTCTGTAGTTTTCCTTTTTGTTGGGGTCTTTGTCTGATTTGGGGTTTGAGGTGATGCTGGCCTTATAGAATGAGTTGGGAAGTTTCCCTTCCATTTCTATTTATTTTTTTAAGATTATTTATTTATTTGACAGACAGAGATCACAAGTAGACAGAGGCAGGGAGAGAGAGAGAGAGGAGGAAGCAGGCTTCCTGCTGAGCAGAGAGCCTGATGCGGGGCTCAATCCCAGGACCCTGGAATCATGACCTGAGCTGAAGGCAGAGGCTTTAACCCACTGAGCCACCCACGCGCCCCCCATTTCTATTTTTTGAAACAGTTTCAGAAGAATAGGCATTAATTCTTCTTTAAATGTTTGGTAGAATTCCCCTGAAAGCCATCCAGCCCTGTGCTCTTGTTTGTTGGGAGATTTTTGATTACTGATTGAATTTCTGTGCTGGTTATGGGTCTATTCAGGTTTCCTCTTTCTTCCTGTTCCAGTTTTGTTAGTTTATATGTTTCTAGCACCCATTTTTTTTCCAGATTGCTTGATTTGTTGGCAAATATTGCTCATAATATTCTTTTACAATTGTTTGTATTTTTTCAGTGTTGGCTGTGACCTCTCCATTTCATTCATGATTCTATTTATTTGGGTCCTTTCTCTTTTCTTTTTGATTAGTCTGGCTAGAGGTTTATCGATCTTTTTTTTTTTTCTTTAAAGATTTTATTTATTTATTTGACAGAGAGAGAGAGAGGCAGCAAGAGAGGGAATACAAGCAGGGGATGTGAGAGAGGGAGAAACAGGCTCCCCGCTGAGCAGGGAGCCCAATGTGGGGCTCAGTCCCAGGACCCTGGGATCATGACCTGAGCTGAAGGTAGACGGCTAACGACTGAGCCACCCAGGCGCCGAGGTTTATCAATCTTCTTATTAATTCAAAGTACCAGCTCCTAGTTTTGTTGATCTGTTCTACTGTTGTTTTTTTTTTAAATGTCTATTTCATTGATTTCTGCTCTACTCTGTTATTTGTCTTTTCCCGCTAGATTTAGGCTTTTAGTTCTTTTCCCAGCTCCTTTAGGTCTAAGTTTAGGTTTCGTTTCTTGAGAAAGGCTTGTATTGCTATATACTTCCCTCTTAGGACCACCTTTGCCGTATCCCAAAGGTTCTGAACTGTCCTGTTTTCACATTTGTTTCCATATATATTTTGAGTTCTTCTCTAATTTCCTGATTGATTCTTTAGTAAGGTGCTCTTTAACCAACATGTATTTGTGTTCCTTCCAAATTTTCTCTTGTGATTGAGTTCAGATTTTAAAGCATCGTGGTCTAAAAATATGCATGGTATGATCTCAGTCTTACTGTACCAGTTGAGACCTGATTTTTGATGTAGTATGTGATCTATTCTGGAGAATGTTCCATGTGCACTCAAGAAGAATGTATATTCTGTTGCTTTAAGATGAAATGCTCTAAATATATCTCTTAAGCCCATCTGGTGTCATTCAAAGCCCTGTTCCTTGTTCATCTGCTTAGATGATCTGTCCATTGCAGTGAGTGGGGTGTTGAAGTCCCCAACTATTATTGTACTATTATCAGTGCATCTTTAATTTTATTAATTGGTTTGTATAATTGGCTGCTCCCAAGTTAGGGGCGTAAATATTTACAGTTGTTACATCTTCTTGTTAGGTAGACCCTTTTATTATGGTATTGTGTCCTTTTTCATCTCCTCCTACAGTCTTTGGTTTAAAGTCTAGTTTGATATAAGGATGGCTACTCCAGCTTTCTTTTGATATCTGTTAGCATGATAAATGGTTCTCCACCCCCTCATGCTCAATCTGGAGGTATCTTTGGGTCTAAAATGAGTCTCTTGTAGACAGCATATCAATGGGTCTTGTTTTTTATCCACTCTGATATCCTATGTCTTTTGATTGGAACATTTAGTCCATTTACATTCAAAGTAATTACATATGAAGTTAGTACTATTGTATTTTCAGTAAAGTCACTGTTTCTGTAGATTGTCACTATTCCTTTCTGCTGTGTGTTACTTTTGGGTTCTCTTCCCTCAAAGGATCCCCTTTCATATTTCTTACAGGGCTAGTGTAGTGATCAAAAATTCCTTTAGTTTTTTTCTAACCTGGAAACTCTTTATCTCCCCTTCTATTCTGAATGGCAGCCTTGCTGGATAAAGTATTCTTGGTTGCATATTTTTCTCATTTGGTACCCTAAATATATCATGCCAGTCCTTACTGGCCTTCCAGGTCTCTGTGGGCAAGTCTGCTGCCAGCTTTATATGTTTCTACCGTTGTAGGTTATGGACCTCTTGTCCTAAGCTGCTCTCAGGGTTTTCTCTATATCTGAAATTTGCAAGCTTCACTATTGTATGTCCAAACACAACTCCAAACTGAGAGTAAGGGGGTGGAGAGCCATTTATCATTACCTCAATCTTTTTATTGATTTTGAGGGGATGTCTCTGTCCCTCCTGGATTGAATGCCTGTTTCCGTCCCCAGATTAGGAAGCTCCCAGCTGTAATTTGTTCAAATAAACATTCTGCCTCCTTCCTTCCCTCATCTTCTGGGACCCCTATTATCTGGATATTATTTTGCTTTATGGAATCAATGATTTCTGGAAGTCTTCCTTAGTGATTCAGTAGTTGTCTGTCTTTAGCTTATTTTCCATTATTTTGTCTTCTATATTACTGACTCTCCTTTGCCTCGTTTATTGTCACTTTTAGAGCCTCCATTTTTTAAAATTAAAAAAAATTTTTTTATTTTTATATAAACATATAATGTAACCCCACCACCCTCTCCCAACACCCCTCCCCCTCACCCCCCTCAGTTTGTTTTATGACATTAAGAGTCTCTTTTGGTTTGTGTCCCTCCCGATCCCATCTTGTTTCATTTATTCTTTTCCTACCCCCTTAACCCCCACCCCCGTTGCATCTCCACTTCCTCATATCAGGGAGATCATTTGATAGTTGTCTTTCTCCGATTGACTTATTTCGCTAAGCATAATACCCTCTAGTTCCATCCATGTTGTCGCAAATGGCAAGATTTCATTTCTTTTGATGGCTGCATAGTATTCCGTTGTATATATATACCACATCTTCTTTATCCATTCATCTGTTGATGGACATCTAGGTTCTTTCCATAACTTTAGAGCCTCCATTTTTTTTACCGCATATCAGTAATAGCATTTTTAATTTTGGCATGATTGTGTTTTAGTTCTTTTATTTTTATAGTAAGGGATTCTCTAATATCTTCAATGCTTTTTTCAAGCCCACCTTGTATCTTTATAATCAGTGTTTTAAGTTCTAGTTCAGACATTTTACTTATATCCATATTGATTAACTCCCTGGCAGTGAGTGCTACCTCCTATTCTTTCTTTTGTGGTTAAAATTCTCCATCTTATTATTATGTCCAGAAAAGAAGAGAAGAAAGAGAGAGAGTAAAGACAACAATATTTCCTAAAGTGGCCACTTTTTTCTTTGTAGCATTGCAGCATTTCTTTTATCAGATCTCTGGTTGATAATGTAAGTGTTCAGAATGATTTGATAACTATCTAGCTGAATTCCAGGGACAAAACAAACATAGGGTCCTTATTACTCCTCCATGTTAACTCCAGAAGCCACATCACATTTAAAATATTTTCTCATACTAATGCATCATAGCAGTGATTATTCAGCAGTTTTCTTATTTGTATGGTGTGGCAGTAGAACTGATTAGAAGATCTGTGTGATTCCTTCTGGTTTGAAAGTATTTTTATTTTATTTCTGCCATCATTTTAATATTCATGTATATACATTTATTCTTCTTTTGTCTCTTATTTCTTTCCCTACAAATTAGCACCGTTTGGTTGCTTTTGAATCCATATCTTCCTCAACTTATGATGGGGTTATGTCCCAATAAATCCATCTTAAGATGAAAATATTATAACTTGAAAATGTATTTAATACACCTAACCTACCAAGCATCATAGCTTAGTTCAGCCTACCTTAAACGTGCTCAGAACACTTAACATTAGCTTACAGTTGGGCAGAATCATCTATCACAAAGCCTATTTTATAATGAAGTGTTCAGTATCACATGTAGTTTATTGAAGACTGTACTGAAAGTGAAATAATGGTTTTATGGGTACAAAGTGGTTGTCAGTATACGGGTTGTTTACCCTTATGATCACAGGATGGATAGGAGCTTTGGCTGCTGCTGCCCAGTATCATGAAAATGTATCATCACATATCACTAGTCTGAGAAAAGATCAAAATTCAAAATTTGGAGGATGGTTTCCTCAGTATGGTACTGCTTTCACACCATTGTAAATTCGAAAAATCGTAAGTCATAAGTCAGGACCAGCTGTAATGACTTTGGTTATTTAGGAAGCTAAGTCCAGAATCTACTTCCCTGAATATAGTTCAGTGCTTTTTTTTTTACATAACTACTGTCCACCCAGTGCCTTTTCTACAGATGCCAATTCTGATTAGAAACAGGTTCTTGGAAGTATTTTCTAATCTGAAAAGGTTGCTCCATTCCTCTCTTTTGGGCTCACTTTATGTTAATTCAACTCTGTTTAGCATTCTCCTTTCTGTTTTCTGGGACTCACTTCTCCAAGCCAATGATTACAGAAAAGTGGAAATGGAGATTAAATGATATTCATCTCTTTAGATTCCCCAGTTAGAGTTTCTGCAGCTCAGAAAAGAGATGAGGTGTTAAGGCCTTGAAATTAATTGGAGTACATGACAAAATAAGAACTGTCCTATGAAACATTCCATTCAATTTAACTGTCAATTCATATTTTTATTTATTATGTCTTACCACTTCCAAAGTTGTAAGTGGTTAAGTTAAATTAAAATAGAGGAATTATTGAGTTTGTTCCTTGTCCAAAACTTATTTTGCCTAAAAGAATTAGAGAACATAAATGAAAGCCAAAAAGAATTTGAAAACAGTTACCCAAAGGATTTATATGAAATGAAGGTATGATTTAGTATTAGCAAGGCCAAGAATCTGTATGTTATTAAGTATGATAATATGACCTTGATTGCAAAAAGACAGATACATTGTAATCCACTGCATAGAAATAGTAAATTAAAAGCATACTTTAAGTATATTGAAATGTTATATTTCTTAGAGATTCATGGAGTTTAAGGAATTTCAGCTGCAGAAACAGGATTGAAGAAGGGAACATTTTGAAAATAGAGGTTGAGGAGAAATGATCCTTTGGGAACATGTAAAAAGATGGTAGGTTAGGGTCATCCATCTTGTAGAAATAATACTATAATAATAGATAAAACAGAGGAGGTAATGATGTGTAATAAAGAATCTGACCTGGCTCAAAGAGGTCTGGCCTTTGCTTGCAGCTTCTAGGAGGTAATCTATGTCATACCTCATAGGAATATCTTTGTTTAGGGTGAGAGCCAGTCACAATGGATTTAAGGGTGGGGCTGGCCACAGCTGACAGTCTTAGCCATGCCAGAAAAACCACATGATTTAGAGGAAGGGGCATTAAGTCACCTGGGATCAGTCCACATGACGGCTAAGATCAACCACCCAGGTAATTACTCAGTCATACCCATGCAATAGAGCCTCTAAAATCTTTGAACTGCTAAAGTTTGGGCAGTTTTCCCTGGCTGGCAATACTCTGGGCATATTACCATACACTGGTACAGGAAAAGTAACATATCTTGCCTTTAGGGGGAGACACCAGAAACTATAACTTTGGAACCCTCTGTGACTTCACCCTATGTGCTTCTTCCCTTGGCTGACTTTAATCCATATCCTTTTCCTGTGATAAACCATAACCATGAGTAAACAGCTTTCCTTGAGTTCTGTGAATTATTCTAGTGAATTACCAAACCTGAGGGTGGTTTTCAGACAGACCTCCCTGCTCCAAATTTATACGTTGTGTCTCACATAGCACTGTACTCTCTATCCTTTGCAGTTTGGGTATCTCCAGGCAACTGACCTGAAGATAGGCTGTAGCACTGACACCTAATGGCAAAATCTTAGAGCTGTGAGATTAATACATAACTGCCTCAGGTGGAAAGCAGTTACGATCATTATAATTTTAACAATAATTAAACTACTGTTTTTCCAAAAAAAAAATAAACTACTGTTTTTCATTAATCAGATTTTTATCCATTAAACTATTAATTGAGCCAATATGTACAATGGACATCATATTTATCCTTATAACGAGTCTAAGGGATATTTGCTTCATTGATAACACATTGACTGCTGACGTCAAACTTAAAATTACATAACTCAGAATTTGCTTAAACACATAGGCAACTAAGAAATAGGACAAATCTGTTCCCTTAATTGTGACATGCTTTAGTTCTTTCTTTGCATATATCCTTCCCAACAGTGGTAAGTATTTCATAATACCAGACAGTGACAGACTTTTTTTTTAAAGATTTTATTTATTTGACAGACAGATCACAAGTAGGCAGAGAGGCAGGCAGAGAGAGAGAGGAGGAAGCAGGCACCCCACTGAGCAGAGAGCCCCATGCGGGGCTCGATCCCAGGACTCTGGGATCATGACCTGAGCCAAAGGCAGAGGCTTTAACCCACTGAGCCACCCAGGCGCTCCAATTACAGAATTTTTAAAAGAGATCTGGCTAGTTACAATGTTGGGAGGATTTCAGTATCATGGTTACTCCGCAATTGAATTTAACAGTCTTGGCCTTGGTTGTTGACTGGGCCTTGAGAAGCTTTTATTGTTTCTTAAGAAAGTTTTAAATTGTATTCAGAGGTTCTCTTTTGGTCCTTGTGGTTTCCTGGAAGGACATGGTTTCTAGGCTCAGCGATTTTTGCTTCCTGGCTGACACTGGTCTGGTTGCATCTACAGTTTAATAAATGTCTTTAGTTTATCTGATGGTCACAGATAGTGGCTGAACAAGAGGAGTATGAGTTTGGTTTCTTACAAAGGTAAGTATGTTTTCTCAAATTATGGTCATTTTTATAAAACTACCAATTTTAGGAAATGAGCAAATTCTAAGAAACCCCAAGGAAGAAAAACCTTTTTCTAGCAGCCCTGGTTTTTTGGGAAACTTTTAAAAGTTTGTATATAAAAAATAAAGTAAAAACTTGTATATATATATATATATTTTAAGATTTTATTTATTTATTTGACAGAGAGAAATCACAAGTAGGCAGACAGGCAGGCAGAGATAGAGAGAGAAGCAGGCTCCCCGCTGAGTGAAGAGCCCAAAGCAGGACTGGATCCCAGGATCCTGTGATCATGACCTGAGCCGAAGGCAGCGGCCTAACCCACTGAGCCACCCAGGTGCCCAGAAACTTGTATATATTTTAAAGAAAAATAATTTTTAAAAGATTGTACAAATAATTTTTAAAGACTGCTTCCTAATTATTTATTGAAATATAATTTTAGGGTAATTTAAATCTTACCCTTAAATATCCTGCCTATATAGTAAGAATAATTTTTTTCCTAATGAATTGGGAAAGAAATTGATAAGATTTAATATTTAATATCATGACTAGTAAATAGGGGTAAATTGATGACATTTTAAACATCAGATTTTTATTTGTGGCTAATATTCTGCTGATAGAGATTTTTTATATTTCTTTCTTATATTAAAAAAAAAAAGGAAACAGGCATTTTTCCCCCACAGAGCATCAACACTAGGGAAAGAAACAGAAACACCTCCTAAGCCACTGGACAATTTGTTTTAACATAAGGGAGACCAGTACTATTTTATTAATCCTGTAATAGGGTTTTCTTTTATCTATTCTTCTTGCTTTTCTTGCTTATTGGCTGTCTTTTAGTATCTCTCCTCACATTTAAAAAGAGTTCCAAGGGTTAGATTAAGGAACCAACGTTTAAAATCACTGGAGACTTGACTGAATTAAAGTGCCTGCACTTCAGGGTGGGGGTGGGGGTAGATCTGGTGTAAGATTTGGACAGAGCTCAAATACCTACAGCGAATGTTTGCACCTGGGAAAACACTACATCCATGTGAGGGCTGTAAACTAAAACTCCCAAACTTTATTCAACAGAGGTCAACATAAACTCAAAGATTCCAGTACCAGAGTTAAGGCATGTCAACTTTAAAAAATGAAAGTGGTTTAAGATTAATAAGAATTAAGTGAACATTAAAACTAAATTTTTTAAAAAGGCAGCATTTGCACATGGGTTAGTAACTGTAATAATAGCGCTCTTCTGTCCAATCCACTAAAAGATTTTATTAACATACATGACAATTATTTGACCTTGACAGGAAACATACGATGTTATGGTGTTTTCCTCTCCGTATCTTTTTTCCATGTTTTTTGGAGGCTTTTAATCTAACAGTGATTTCCAGCATGAACTTTTTTTTTTTTTAAGGTTTTATTTATTTATTTGACAGACAGAGATCACAAGTAGGTAGAGAAGCAGGCAGAGAGAGAGGAGGAAGCAGGCTCTCTGCAGAGCAGATAGCCTGGCAGCATGAACTTTTGAACCAGATTACCTATTAAATCCTGCCTTCGCTAATATTAAGCTATGTGACTTTAGGGAAGATAGTTAGCCTCTCCTCATTTTCTTCATCTGTTAAATGTGATAATAATACTATAGTGGTTAATAAAAGTATATCTAACTCATAAAATTATAGCCATGAGGGAATACGTTTATAGCACTTAGAAGCATATCTCTCACTCTCACTTAGAAGCATATCTTGTGCTAAACAAGTGCAGGGGTCAGAATTTTGGAACTTTGGCAAAGGGTAGACTGTTCACAAAATAGAAATGATCAAAGCAGTTAAGTTTATGAAGCTTTTGGCCTTTTTTAGAGGTTGGTAAGGGGGACATTCTGTGCAATTATTTATTTTTTTAAAACAAACAGCCCTTGTCTTACAGAAAACTAAAAACAATACCCTTGAAAGCTTACAATCTCCCTATAACTTTTACTATTAAGAGTTCTTCTCTAGAGTGTTAACTTTTCCTGACTTTCTCTGCCCTGGCTTATACTGGCCCTGCTGCTTTCTCCAGCATCCAGATGCCAGGATGATTATACAACAGCAAAGAAAGATCACAGAGGTACAGAGGGCCACCGGAGCCAGCCACATCTTTGAAGTCACAGATACCCCATCAGGTGTCATGTCTTCATTCTCAGCTGTGTGGTTTCTGCTGTTGGACCCTTTAGTTTTGTTTAGTAATTGCTTGCTGCTGTTGAGTCGGGATGGAATAGGCCTATGAAATACTTTGGTGTCTATAGGAACAAAGAAAGGAGAAATAGTCTTGTTATCTGGATTATTGATGAAATCAGTGCTGTGTGATACCATATTTACCTCTGTGGTAATGGAGTTATTCATGGAAATGAGTCTTGCCCAAGAATCTGTGGTTAATTCCTTGGAATACCTAGTATTGTTTGTGTTGACAACCAAATCTTGATGTGTGGTTGATGACGGCATCTCTGTTGATGGTAGCATTTGGTTTATCACGGTGGTTTGTTGTTCATCTAAATGCGTAGCTTTTAAAATCCTTAGTCTGTTCCGTGTGTTAGATGAAGAACGGGTATTTAGATATGTGGGACGTGATTGTTCAAAAATCAGCAAATCTGGATCTATACCTGAAAGATAAATAAGGCATCATTCATTTTATTTTTTATTTCAAGGAGAGAATATCAAAGCACAGCTTGGAGAAGTCTTGGGTTTGCCACCAAGTTAGTGAACTAAGCTTAAGTTCAAGTTCTACTACTGCATATTTTTGAAAGGCTTAGAAACATACTTGCCACATTTGAATTTATCTTAACTTTTTTTTTTTTTTTTAAGATTATTTATTTATTTATTTCTTAGAGAGAGAGAGAGAGTGAGCACAGGCAGACAGAGTGGCAGGCAGAGGCAGAGGGAGAAGCAGGCTCCCTGCCAAGCAAGGAACCCGATGTGGGACTCGATCCCAGGACTCTGGGATCATGACCTAAGCCAAAGGCAGCCGCTTAACCAACTGAGCCACCCAGGTGTCCCTGAATTTATCTTAACTTTTAAGAACACTTTCTGTTACAAACAGCTGGCTACATCATGGAGGATTCTTTGTGTCTGTCAGGGCTTCTGGGTAACAATAGCCAATGTCAGTGCAAGAATTGCAAAAAACATTAACCATTTGAGATATGTAGCATCTTAAAGTTTTTAAAAAATAAATAATACAGAAGTATAACTGTATTCAAAATCATGAGCAAAACCCTCTGTCTCCTCCCTTCCCAGATCCTGAAGGTATTGACTTTGTCTTCAGTTATTTTCTCTCTTGTAAAGGAACTCCTTTCCCTCTGACTTCAGATACAAGCAAATATTGCTCTGTCTGTAAAGGGGAGGGGAAAAACTTCTCAACAGCTTTTCAGTTGTCTCTCCTATCAGTTTCTGTTTCTCTCCCTCTCTCCTTCTTGACATAACGATACCCATTTCCTTTCTTTGTCGTTTGCCTTCTGCCATCTTCCTCCATCCACACTCTTCTGTCAGAATTATGCTTCTGAAATAATCAGTAGTTTCCATATTTCCTGGCCACCTCATTGCTTTGACTTCTCTTTTACCCTCAACCCTGCTGGCCATCCTTTCCCTAAAAATCTCCTGTTGTGACTCCCTGGAACGCAGATTCTCTTGGCACTTTATCTCAGATTGCCTGTTTCTCATTTTTTCTTTCTTTAGCTAGTTCTCTCCTTGGTCCAAACTGGTTGTGTGCTTTCCACAATCTTTAGTCCGTTGTCTTCTGCTGAATTTTCCCTTCATCTCACCCCTTCACCACACACACACGCACACACGCAAGTATCCTCATCGGCTGTCACCACTATGTCAGTGGCACTGAAATCCACATCACCTGTTATTTCCTCTTTCTCAGTCCCTGGTCTCATTGCTCCTGTGGTCTACTGAAGGTTCCCACCTAGACATCTCATGTCATCACTGAACAGTCCCAAAGCCAAAATCATTTTGTCTGGCTCTCTATCCCTTTCGGTGACCTCACCAATCTTCCATCACCCAAGCTGGAATCTGTATGTACTGCAGAGCAGTCTTTGACTCCTCTCTCTTCTTTTCCTTCATCCAAAAAGTCGGTCCTATCCAGTTCCCTCCCAGTATGCCAGTAATCATCCCTCCTCTTCATTGCAGTTATGGTCACTTTCTCCATATCTAATGCTTCCCTGACTAGATACTCTAATTTGCATCCTGCATATTATTTTCCCAGAATAAAGACAATCACACTCATCATTTTAATGATGGCGTTTTCTCACTAAATGCCTTTGCTGGTTCTCTGTTGCTGACAAAGTCAAGCCCAAACACTTTGTCCAAAACACTTTTGTAACCTGGCCTACCCTATCTTACCCAGATTTTCATTGCAATCCCAAATGTGCCCCTTTTGTAGCCAGACCTGTTTTCTACTCTCCCGTCGTGTGATACAGAACTCCTTGTCTCTGCCTGGCCTCTTCCGTGAAGCTGCCTCTGAATTTAGCTTTCTTTAGTCTCCTCTTCTTTTGAGTGCTTGTACTTGAGGAAGTATCATACATTTTTGTATTCAATTACACATTCTACACTAATTGTGAGCCTTGTCACATCAACTAGATTGTAAGAAACTCGAGGGCAGTGATATGGCTGCCATCTTCTGCAGTGCTGCTCCCGGCCTGAATTAGGTGTTCAGTAAGTAAAATCGATGATGAAATTTATCACCTTTTTGTCTGGATGGCAAAAATCTGTTCTTTCATGTTTATCAATTTGCACCCTGAGTTTATATACATGGGCAAGGTACACTTAAATGTGTATTTATCTAAAATAATGGTTATCTTGGTTATCTTGGGATCATTGGTAGGCTAATATATGTTAGTAAGTGCATTTCCTTGTCCTTGACATCCATCTTTGTAGAATCTTTGTATACAGTGTCTGTCCATGGGCCTCAAAACTGCCATTAAGCATTTTCTTTGTTTCTAGTAGTACCCTTAGCCCCTGCACTAAAAATGCCTTTTTTGGCTCTTGCTGGGGGCTCCTGGAATAAAGGTAATGCTTAAGCTCTTCTTCAGTCACATACAATTTGTTATCATCTGGAATGAATTCATCATTTCTGAACATACCAAACTAAAGCAAATTTACTTGTAGTTTTCTGTCCTGGATGCCCAAAACTTTTCCAGATAGAGATCACAGGAAAATAGTGGTTCAGGTTGTTGCCAGCCAGTTTCTAGGTTATACATCTCTACTAGAGCATTACCAACATTCTTCAGCATAAATACAAAATGCACAAATCATTACCTTCTGTTATGTTGTATAAAATGGCACTGGTTCCGGGCTCTAATATGCAACTCTCCAGTGTGGGGCAGTGAATATGGAGGCAGTTGACATTGTCATGCATGGGATCATGGTAGAAGACAGCCACGTTACAGGAAACTGAAAGGAAAAGTGCATTTGCAGATGGTTTTGGTTTCTCCCAGCTGGAAGAGCTCTGAGTAGCTTCTATTTCTTCCAAGAGCATGGCATTCACACCAGTATATTGCAGGGCTATGTTCAGACATCCTACAGAACATGGTGAACTACAGTAACTGTTTCTATGAGTGTGGAAAATGCCCTTTTAAAAGAAACTATCCGCTGATTTTCTCTAATCTTTCACACATTCCATTCCACACAGGATTACCTGGAATCATTTTCCAACCCCAGGATTTTATGTTCATGGAAAGTTCAGTTGGCTACAGAAGCCCCTGGGGCTTATCAGATTTCTAGTTGTAGTGCCCTCTCAGAATGCTAATGCACCAGTGTTCACCAGAGAAAGAAATACAAAAATCAAGTGACAGATGTTGTAACAAGAGGGAGTCATGGGAAGGCAAAAACTGCAATTACTGGGAGAGGCCCAGATGGTAGAAAGGCAGCAGGCCAGGTGAATGCTACCCTGACCCTGATTATAGGGGAACACTAGCCCCATATTGCAAATCACACATCCAACGGAAAGCCTAGTCAATGTCCTTTAAAGAGGGAGAGAGTCCACTGACAAGGATGTGAACATTTGGAATTCTAGTGGGTGGGGGTACATCACTGATGCTATCCCCCTTCTCCTAAATAACTTTGCTCCATAAAATGCATCATGTTATTTCTGGAAACCCTTAAGTCTGATTTGCTGAATGCCAGTCTTCAGTCTATCCTCCCTAAACTGCAAAACAGACTTTCCTCCTGCTGCAGTGTAGTAGGAACCATGCGCTGGGAAATATCCATTGACCAAAGGTATCAACTTCTTTAATAAAATAAGATTATAGAGGGATAGCATACAATTACCAGACCTCAGAGTATCCCTAAAGCTGTTGTGGAATTGTGGTTGGCCAAACCTTTGCTGCTTCTGTGTAAGGTTAACTGTGGGGAGCTCTATCCCACCCCTCCCCTGTTACCTCTGGGCCAGCCAGGAAGATAAAGAAGAGGGCAGAATTCAATGAATAATACATTGCTAATACATTTTAGATTACAAACGCATTCCCTGAAGACTGGGCTGTCAAGTTCAAGGGAAAGGGCTAAAAAATATTCCAATTTAGACATTTAAATTTTTGATAAGAAAGTAGTTGATGCCATAAAGAGAACAATTTTATTTTATTTTTTTTGAATATTGTATTTATTTATTTGACAGAGATCACAAGTAGGCAGAGAGGCAGGCAGAGACAGAGAGAGGGAGAAGCAGGCTCTCTACCGAGCAGAGAGCCCGATGCGGGGCTTGACCCGAGGACCCTGAGATCATGACCCGAGCTGAAGGCAGAGGCTTTAACCCACTGAGCCACCCAGGTGCCCCAAAGAGAACAATTTTAAAGGAAATTTCATATTCCTCTTTGTGTACGTTTTAGAGTTCCAGCTCTGAACAGGTTAGCTATTGCAGGACTGTGGCTTTTTAAAGTTCTGGCTTCCAGCTAAAAACAGACGTGTGTTCGTGCCCTTTCTTCTGGAGGAAGAAAACCACAACTTGGAAGCTAGAGAGGCTCTAAAATCATGGAATTCTACTGGATGCTTACAGTATCTCTGGAAGTCCGGAGGACACAGTTTCCCTGTGATGGACAGTCAGGTAAATTGATACCAGGGGAAAATGCTAAAAGGTATACCCCACCCCACCCACCTTCCCTTGAGGCTTATGGGAATTAGAAGCATATTTAAGGTGAAAATCTAGATTGGCAACCTTTTCAAAAAAATTTCCCTTTGGGGCACCTGGGTGCCTCAGTCAGTTAAGCGTCTGCCTTCGGCTCAGTTCATGATCCCAGGGTCCTGGGATCAAGCCCTGCATTGGGCTCCCTGCTGAACAGGGAAGTCTGTTTCTCCTTTCCCTCTGCTATTCCCCCTGCTTGTACTCTCTCACTCTCTCAAATAAATAAATAAATTCTGTAAAAAAAATTTTTCCCTTTAAAAAATTAATTGCTCTCTTGTGTGCCTGATTAACTTTCTAGGGCTTAGCCTGGGACAGCTTCTCACACTGTGGTGGGTTTACACCCTTGGTTAGCCTCAGTCCACATCCCAGAAATCTGCCATGTGTACTTGGATAGGAGGCACTGGCAATTAGTAAGTCGGTATCAAACCATGGAAAGAAAGTGTGGAAGAACCAAGAGAATTATTTTAACGTATTGTGTTGCTTTTGCTATTTCTTTCCAAGTAGCTTTAAAATCTTGGAAAAATGAAAAACAAATGAAAGTAGTCTTTAGACAATTGTAACTGGAAATTCTGCAATAATGAAATGTTTTCTTCATTATAAACCTTGATCATATTACATGGGTGATGCTTAACTCTGATTCTGGATTTCAGACAAAAAAATTCAGAATATTTAAAATATATATTTCTTTTCTTCCTTTTTGCTAGTTGACATATATCTACCTATGTACTTCAAAACATCAATCACAATCTAAATTCCTGCTCAGTGCAACCCACATTTGCTCAACACAAGCAAGCACATTTCAAAAACTTGAAATATTGAGATCACCAAAAGAAGTTTGAAAAGGAAATTATTATATTTTTGGAACCAAATATGCCATATTTGGGGGCTGTGGAAATATTGTTAGTTAACCCTCGAGGAAATAGTTTCATAGCACTTTAGTGAAGAAAAGAAGATTCTGTGTTACCTGTGGGTTCCATGCACTCTGGATCATCACGATTTGTAAACTGAGCCAGCACTGATCCAAATGGCAAAGTTAGTCTCAATCTCTCTCTTGCCCTCCCCCATCCCCTTGTCTCTCCCTCATCTTACCTAGTCCTGATCATCTGTCCCCTGGAACCTCTGCCTAGGGCTTCTTACTTAGGTCTTCATTTTATAAGTTTCTCCTGATTTTTGGCCAGGCATATCATTGATACTTACCATCCTTCCTCAGGCAGCAGCTCCTGCTGCATTTCTGGCCGGTACTTTCAGAATAATACTTCAGGAACTGAGCTCCCAGCTTCTGAGACTCCTCCAAGTCAATCAGAAGACCTGGAAAGCGACGGATCCAACAGTCTCTATAAAAAATGGTAGGTGAGCAGAGAGAGTCTGAGGTCCACCCCATGCTCAGCAGCAGCACCAAGGCTGTTTCCACCACTGCCACGTGCATTTCTCTGGTAGGAAGATCGGGCAAGAAGTCTGAGTTCCAGACAGACGCCGAAGCTGACCATCAGGGTTTAGGACAGGTTCTGGAACTTCGAAGCTGTTGTTAAAGGACTCTCCTGGAGAGTCACCTTCTAGAAAAGTGAAGCCATTCTTTGACTGCATATTGATTTTTCTTTTGTTTGTTCCCAGCTGAGCCCTAGGTGAACATTTGACTTTCTGATGTTAATTCTGAACATTTTCCAGGCCATTTTGATACTCCGACCCTTACCCTCTTGAAGATGTGGATTCTCTCCTCTGCTTTTCTTCTTTCTCTGAAAGTGAATAGTCACAGACACCTCTTACTAAGTAAATATAAAGACAAGTGGAAACCCTAGCCCAGAGTCTTTCTGAGGAAAACAATAATTTAGTCACTTGACGTCAGATAAAGGAAGGATCCATTACACCAGAAACAAGACATGGTTTTGTAAAGGGACTACTGTATGGTTTTAAAGAAACCTGTGACTGCAGACTTTTTAAAAAAAATTTTCCCCCTATGGATTTAAGTTCTGGTATTTACGTTCACCAGAAAACCAGTTTGTGCCTTGGTTTAAATTTTTTGTTTTTACTAAACAAAATAATAACAACAACACAACAAAATCTTGAAAGTAAATGAAAACTGAGGATGAAAAAAAAATTAATTTTGCAGTGATTTTGAAAACATTGAATGTGGATATGTGGATCCTGGTCACTTCTTGGAGCCAGGCATTCCCCACGCCCGCAAAGGTCAACCACAGGCTTTCTTTAAAAAGAGCAAATGAAACATTATGGTGAAAATTGCAAAGTTCAAAAAAGGGGGGGGGGTGCCTGGGTGGCTCAGTCATTAAGCATATGCCTTCCTCTTGGTTCATGATCCCGATGTCCTGGGATTGAGCCCCATTGGGCTCCCCGCTCAGTGGGAAGCCTGCTTCTCACTCTTCCACTCCCCCTGCTTGTGTTCCCTCCCTCGCTGTCTCTCTCTGTCAAATAAATAAAATCTTTAAAAAAAAGGTTCAAAATGGGGGCTATCTAATCTGTTTTCTGAGATTCTTGTTTGCAAGCTATAAAGGATACTTCTTTGTGAAGCATATACAAAAAGGCATAGTATCTCTGACTGAAGCAGAGACAGTTGCTAAGAAATGTGTATTAGGGAAATGAAATGGTTTTAAATTTCTAAATATTAATAAAAATCACTTCAATTGCAATACCAAAACATTTGAAAAGATACTAAAGGAGGCAAAAATGGCCTCTCACTTTTGTGAAGTTCGTAGTTTCCATATCTGTGATGATATCCAGGATGACAAAGTAGTTCAAAACATGAAACTGTTGGTTTTTTGTACCCATTTTTATACCAAGCATAAGTGAAAATCAGCTTTTGGCATAAAGTATGGCTGAACTGCTCTTTTCAAAAAAAAAAAAAAGATGAAGCTTTTTCTATCCGTGATCTAGGTTTCTTTCATACCTTTTGCACAATGACTCATTCACTTACTTGACACAAAAATGTTAACATTCTTCGAATTTTCATATCTCCCCCTGTTTTGTAATAATAGCCTACAAAATATCCTTTAATTTTTAGAAATATATGATTTAATCATCAATAATAAGCAAATAATCAAAGGGCTGAATAACTTTAAAAACAAAACGTTTTACTTTCTCCTAAGCAAAAATTATAACACGGGTTAACTCCTAACCTTGCATAAGCCACCTAAAGTATACTAAAAATGATTAATATGTTATTCTATTGAACTTCTCATAGAAAACAAGTTTCAGTTGCTTACCTGCAAATAATCAGACCGTTCTATCTGTTCCAAAGAGAAAGGAAAGAGAGGTTTCCTGATGGCAAAGTAAGCGTCAGGTGAGGAACAAAAAGATTACTCCCTTTTTCTCCATGAGGATCCATAGATACAGCAATTAGTTCATGCCCCGGGGACATAAACCAGAAAGTCAGCTTTCTAACCTCCCACCCTCAGTGTCTTTCAATCACATTAAATGCAGTTTCTTTTGTGTGATATAGAATTCCTTGAAGTTCTCATGTATCCTGCAGGGATAATGGAACAACCCATAATTGCTTAATCCTTTTGCTGTCAAATGGTGTTCAAGGAAAGATCAAAGTTGCATTTTTAAAGAATCTCCAAGTTCCAATGTAAAAGCGTGCTTTAAAATTTTTTAAACAATTTTTTTGGGGTGATTGCATAAACATTCAGTTGGAAACCAGGAACTTCTTGGAGTCAAGTATTTTGAAAAGGAGAGATAGAAACTGGACTGCAGGGGCAGAGGGAGGAATCCACAATGGGCTGAGATATGTGGCCCAGAAACATCTAGTCTCAAAATTGTCCATGTGAGATGAAATTACAGAAACCAGAAAGAAATTCCAACTCTGAATAAAAAATTGCTATATAGGCTTTTATAGATTTTATCAAATATTGAGAACTGTTATACTATTGCAATGCAGTGATATATTGTATTTATTTCCAACTGGGTGCTCTTAAGAGGGGTTCAAAGATTGTATTCTTACCTTAAAAACCACACTTTTCTTCCAAGAGCCTGATTCAGTTGCTCTAGTCTGGGAACCAGAATTCTTATAAGCGTCCCAGGTGATTTACTAAGATGTTTGGAAAACACTGACATAACACTGACTGCAAAAAAAAATGCTTACATTAAGATGCTCAATCTGAATTAAATATGAACCATTTTTTTAAAAAATATTTATTTGAGGAGCGCCTGGGTGGCTCAGTGGGTTAAAGCCTCTGCCTTCGGCTCAGGTCATGATCCCAGGGTCCTGGGATCAAGCCCTGCATCGGGCTCTCTGCTCAGCAGGGAGCTTGCTTCCTCCTCTCTCTCTGCCTACTTGTGATCTCGGTCTGTCAAATAAATAAATAAAATCTTTTAAAAAAATATTTATTTGAGAGAGAGAGAGCGAGAGAGAGTACACACGTGGGGGGGGGGGG
>ML102592.1:0-19329 GCA_003697995.1 Taxidea taxus jeffersonii
TTTAAAAAAAATACTTAGAGAATGGCAAGCAGTTCTGGCTGAAAGCAAGAAAAGCTGCATGTAAGAAAGAGCAAAGTGATAGATGTTGTCAAGGTTTATTGGTCCCAGCTGAGAGAGGATGTAAATGGGAGGCTTAGGCATTTTATTTTTTTAATTTGGTGAGCAACAGGGGAGTCCTTGGGGGTTTATAATAACAATATGTTTTTAAATTAAAAATTAAAATACCACAAGAGGCACCTGTGAGATGGCCAGAAGGGACACCACACTAGCAGGGATGCGGGTCCCATTGAAGGGACGGAAAGGATCATCAGTGAGTGGGAGGGCTTTGGGCCAGGAGTCGCCTCTTGCTGCCCCAGTGCTGGTGGAGCTTCCCCTAGGGAGTGCATTCTTGTGTCCCCATGCCCCAAAGTGCTCCTGAGCCCCTTGCCAGCTCAGAGAGGGGTCTAGTGTTCTCCTCCGGGGTCTGCTAACCTCTCACCCCAAGCATCTGCCTGGAGAGTGATGGTTCATCAAGCAAATCAAGCATGTCAACATGCAATGAAACTTACCAGGCAGGTGCCAGACCCCGTGTGAGCGTCAGCTGGAGTCGGCTTCGAATCTGACCTTGCACTTCCCAGCTAGAGCACCTCGAGCCAGTCACTTAACCTCTGTAAGTCTCAGTTTCCCCATCTGTAAAGACTAAAAGTGGTATCTGCCTACTGCCTAGGATTCCTGAAAGATTTAATCAGATTTGAACTATTACTGATGTCAGACGGCCATTTGTCAATGGACATCAGAGACCAGCCCTGCTGGTCTTGACTTTCTCTGGGTCTCTGTTTCCTCATCTGTCAAATGGGATTGTCATAGTACCACCTCCCCCCAAAGGGTGTGGTGAAGAGTAAATGTATTCATGCATGTCAAGCTGTTGGGTCCGTAATCAAAGGAGCAAGACTGATACAAAGCGAAGGTCAAGCAAAGCTTTATTTTGCGTCAAGCATCAAGAATCAAACTGACTGGCCAGGGCTGTCTCTTACAAAGAGAGGCGACCCCTCTCTGCCTTACAGACTGGCTTTTAAGGGGAAAGGCCATGTGGTTGGGCCTGGCCATGCACAGGTGGCCAATGACACAGAGAAAACTGCAATCAGGCTAGGTCCCACATAAGTGACCAATTGTGTTACAATTGACCCTATAATAGACATTTGAACTAGCCCATCACCTTGGTCAGAATTGGCGCCCAAAGGGCGGGGCCCATACTCCTTGGTAGCTAGGGAGACAGTATGCGCCCCCAGTGATTGGATACCTCCACCTGGCCTGACCCACCCTTGTATTTGGGCTTTGTTACCTGGGACTGGTTTCCGGGACTTGTTTTTAAGTAAGTCCCCTGGCGGGGGGCAGGGTCCGTTTAAGTTTTACTGCATAAACAACACAATGGCTATTCAACTGAAATGGAGCCGTTTTGGCTAAATAGGCCCTTACAAAGCTCAGCGCCTAGCACAGAGTGAACTTGACACACACCGGCTGTTAGGATTTCTGCCCTACCAGGAGGATGCTATTAATACCCCCACTTTCCAAGTGACTTGTTGGAGCTCCAGTATTGGAACCAAGAGTTTCTGCTCTGGGGAGCCCTGTTCCTGAGCGAAAGGAATTATGGTGGCCCTGGGCTGAGGCCAGAGCCAGCCTGGGCAGGTCTTATGCCTTCTGGGAGTCAACCCTCATAAAATCTGGAGGGCCGGAAGCACTCCCGATAATGTGAGCCCTTTACGGTCACAGTTGTGTCATTGGGTCGTGGGGATTGGGCGGCTGGGCCGACTGCAGACACACAGTAGGCTCTTGGTGCCACAGACAGCCCCGCCCACCCTCTCCTGCCTCTCCCTCCCCGGGGCTGGGCGGGGCAGGTTAATACTAACCAGCTGCCTCCTCCCCTCCCAGGCAGAGCCACTTGAGAACGGGACTTGCAGGTAAGCAGGCTTTGCTGGGTAGCTCAGGGCTGTGAGACACTGGGCACTTGGAGGGCGGGGGGCACTTGTCTGGGGACAGTGGGTGGTCTATGTTTTTTTCCCCTGGTTTCAGACTCCTGGGCTGGAGGCTGGAGGGACAAAGAGGAAGAAGAGCTTTCTCCTCTGTGGTCCGGTTGGAGCTGGCCTGGTGGACTTCAGCCCCCTCCTCCCTGGGTCAAAGACTGGACCCCCACTGACCTCTGCCTGGCTACGTCTCCAGGCCGCTGGGAAGTCTAGACGGCTGTTCCTGCCAGGTCCGGCCAGAGTCTCACAAGCCTGGCATGGGGGTTGGGGGCTCGGATGGGCACCGAGGGGAGGCTGCTTTGCCAAGGTCAGCCTCGTGGGAGGCCTGCAGCCCTTCCAGGCCCTGGGAAGAAGGAGGAGGAGGAAGGGAACTCGAAGTCCCTGCCAGCCAGCCTGGGCTCCCATTATCTCCTTGCTTCTCCCTTTAAGCCGAGCCCAACCAGACAGGGGCATCCCCACACCCTTTCTTCAGTGGAGAAACCAAGACCCAGAGAGGGCGAACAGCCGGCTTGAGGACACACAGCCAGTGAGCACAGGACTGGATGACCACCCCAACCTGAGGTGGGGGGCATAGTGTGGGCAAGCAAGTGCCTCCTCTTTGGGCCTCAGTTTCCCCACATTCGTGAGATGGGAACACTGAGCTGGAGGCAGCCAAGGAACTCTGAGGTGAGGAGAGGCAAGAGAAGGCCGCCTGATCCACAAGGATGTGAGCGGTTAGGTGAGGGCTGGGGCTGAGTCAGGCCGGAGTTGCAGCACACCCAGTCCCTCTTCTACCTACATCTGCTCCCCCACCCCCGCCCCCTGCCCTCTCTGCCCCACCACCTCCTTTGTCCCTGCCTCTGTCCCTCGGTCCCTGTCACTTTGGTTCTCTCTCCCTGCTCTGTCTAATCAAAGCCACCCTGCTTCCAAACCAACCTCCCCACCACTCTCATGAGGACAGGCCAGATCCCAGGCCCCAGGCGGAGGGCCTGCAGGATTCACCAAGGACCCTGGGACAACACTGACTCAGACCCTTGTCCAAGAGCAGGTGTAGACAGGGCCCACCCTGCCCGCTGGCACTGCCTGGGCCACTCTGGCGGGCTCAAGCCACAAGGCTGAGGCAGGCTCGGTCGATGGCCCAGCCCTTTGCAAACCAGGTGGCCACTGGGCCCCTGGAAGAGAGGCAGGGCCCTGTTCCCAGGGAGGTGATGCCGCAGTGGGAGCGGTCAGCATGCAAGCGATAGGACACAGATAAAGCTTGGCAGGTGACGGATCCCACACAGGCAGGATCCGTCGGTGTGGGGAACAAAGCGGAAAGCGCTAGGAGTGGAGGCTCCGATGCTCAAGGTAGGATGGGACCCTTCCTGCCCTCCTTGGGGCCTGGGACTCTCGGCTCTGGATACAGGAATTCAAAGGAAAGAGACACCTTTGCCAGGGGCTGTCCTGGCTCCATAGCTGGGTGCTGATGAAGTCTTCGGTGTCTCTGCCAGAGCCTGAGGTCTCTGGCCCCCCACTGTCACTGGGCCCAGATATGTCTTGGAGTCTCATTTCTCCCCTTTCCAGCCCACAGGGTGAGGAGGCCCCAGGGCGTGTGGAAAGGGGCCCAGCTCAGCCCGGCCCCTGCCACCTCTTCGTAACCCCCTCCCTCTGCTCTTGCCCACACTCAGCTGTGCCTGATTCCAGTCCCAGCTCCCAGGGGACCAGCTGGGTGACCCGGGGCAAATTACTTTTCTGAGCCACATTAACTCCTTTATAAAATGGAAGTCATCATGCTGCCTATCTGGGGATTATTGGGAGGATCTGATGGGTAATGTGGGTAAAATGCTTGGCCAGTAAATGATGGCTGCTGTTAGAGTTCTTGTTGTTGGCATTACCCTCTCTCCTGCCTGGATTAGTGCTCCCTAACGGAAACACGGGTTTCACTCCCACTTCTGCCCTGGCCCCACATGACTCTCCTCGCAACAGCCAGTGGGATTCTGCTAAAACTCAGAGCCAATCCTCCCTCTGCCCAGGAATGGAGATTTGGGCTCAGAGAAGACACCTAAACTCTTGCCTGTGGGGCTCTTCATGACCTGCCCATCCTCCACCCTCACATGGCTGCAGCCACCCCAGGGCCTTTGCATTTGCTGTCTCCCCCCGCCCAACTACTCTCCCTGGGCCAGGCTCACTCCCACACTTCCTTCACATTCCCACTGACAACCCCATTTATGATTGCCGGCTCCTCCCAGCTTTGCCTCCCTCCCACAGCCCTTATCACCTCTGACTTGCTCTAGATTTCTTCTTTTTTTATTTTGCTTAGTTCTTCTCATGCTTTCCTAAAAGTAGAAATTACTGTCCAGCACACCCCCAGTGGCCAGTAAATACTGGTTGAATGTATGAATAAGAACTGCAAGATCACTGTAGGAAAAAGAGAAAGAGCTATGTACTTTTTAAAAATATTCCCAACATACTCATTGGGAGCCCCTCCTGTAGTACTCAGAAGCCACTAGGCCTCTGCACATGTGGTTCCCTCTGCCAAGGACATCCCTCCACCCCCCCCCCACCCTGCCATTGTCACTGATCAATGGGCTCATTGTGTCTCCCAGGTCCAGGAGCATGGGGCACTCGGTGTGGCTGCCTGGAGGCAGACCCGGGCAGGAGAGCCACACTGGACATGGGTCACGCTGGGCCACAGCACCATCATGACTGTTTTCCAGCCAACAGAAGAGACTTGCAGGGCCAAATCACTTCCCTCAATCTGCACAGCCATGTGGTGCCTGCATCAGAACCCAGACCGCTCAGCTCTGTGCAGTGTGGGGATTTAGCTTTTTGGTGCATAGAACCTATTGCACATAAAGGAGGCTCAGGCTTCTTACCTGCCCATCTGTTCTCACCTCCCCATCAAGCCCACTGCTTCAGCCACACTGGCCCAGGCTCATTGCTGCCGCAGGACATTTGCACAGTTAGTTCCCTCCACCTCTGTGTTCTTTGGGCATTTTTATTCCTTTTTTAATTAAAAAAATATTTAAACATTTGATCCATCTGAAATTCTTTTTTCAGGGGTGAGGGATAAAAGTAAGAAAGAGATCCAGCTTTATTTCTTTTTTTCCCAAATGATTTTTCCCCCTGGCAAGTCTTATTTTCTGACTGGTTCTGTGCAGGAAAACTACATATTTATAAACGTATAGCTGGACATCTGGTAGAACTCTCATTATTTTAATGGCTTTTCAGATGATAAAAGTAACCATCTTTAGCAAATCTACCTCCTCCCTTTTGTTATTTACTTATTCCTGTTTATTAGAAATACCATTTATTGCCTCCTCTATATCCTTGTTTATTTAACACTACCTTCTGCCATCCAGGCCTAAGGGAGTGAGTCACCACCCCGCCACACACTGTGGGGGACTGTGGGGGAATGTTATTCAGAACACAGATCCCCACTACTGCTTTGACCCCACTAAGGATGGCAGTATCTATCAGTATGGAATGACGAGGTCTTAATTTATCCTTTTGGCATCAAATCCCACATTGAAAGCTCTTTGTTTCTCTCTCTCCCTCTCTACCCTCCCTCCCTCTCTCCCTCCTCCTCTCTCTTTTTCTCTCTCCCTCCCTCCATCCATCTCTTTGCATTTCCCTGGAAGACCTTTGCCCCCAGGTTTACTCTTAACCTTTCTCTGCCTCTTGAAGGTGCATTTCAACAACAGATCCTATTTGATTTTGGTTTTTGATCAAATCCCATTTGGGGCAGGACCTGAGTTTCTGAGTTGGGACATCCAGAGTAAAGGAGATAAATGTCATGAGTTTTAGGCTACTACAATCAGTCTCTCTATATTCTTGAACTTCTATCTCTGGCCACAAAACACTGGGCCACTGTTTTGCTGTATATAAAATGAGTAGTTTAAACAAGAGAGCAGCTTATTTACAATGTAAACAACACTAAGCAAACAAAATAGTTCAGTGGCGGGCAGAGTGGGGCCGGTATGGCAACTCTGTGCCACCAAGCCTTAAGATCTCCCTCTAGTGTCCACAGGACCTTCTTAGCACAAAACCACCACTGGGATTCTGGCCATCACGTCTGAGTCCCAGACAGCAATACAGAGGAAGGGCAGAAAGCACACTCACTCCCTCATCTTTTTATTTATTTATTTATTTATTTGACAGAGAGAGACCACAAGTAGGCAGAGAGGCAGGCAGAGAGAGAGGAGGAAGCAGGCTCCCCGCTGAGCAGAGAGCCCCATGCGGGGCTCGATCCCAGGACCCTGGGATCATGACCCGAGCCGAAGGCAGAGGCTTTAACCCACTGAGCCACCCAGGCGCCCCTCACTCCCTCATCTTTAAGGAGGCTTCTGGGAGGCTGGGAAATGTACTCTCTTAGCTTGCTGGCTGTTTGCCCAACCAAAAGTCTGGTCTCTGGAACACTTAAGGAAGAAGGGAAGAGTGAGTAATGGGAAGCAGCTAGCAGCCTCTGCCTTGGAATGCCATTCAGCCTCTACCTTCTTGTCCTTCTCTATCATTTCACCCATCAGAGGCAGAACTCTGCCTGAGTGGGTGCAGGGCAGCGTTTTTTAGTGGGTTTCTGCCTGTTGTATACCATGTTCTGGTCTCAGGTGGGAGAGAGCAGCCAGGAAGCTGCGCATGACTGACCTGGGAAAAAGGTCCTTCCCAGGCAACAACTGCCTGGAGCTTCCCTCCCTGAGTCCTCTCAGTGGGGGGCCCAGAGCCAGGCCTGTCTGGCCTCACAGGTGAGAGCTTAAGCCACCTGCCTAAGTCCTCTAGACAGCCCATGGTGGCGGCAGCCAGAAAGCAGGTCAGACTGCGCTCCGCTCAGTGGAGGAAGAAGGGAGTTCATCTGGGGCTGAGAGTCAGTTCTGTGTGTGGAACCCGGAAAGGAGCCGCTGGGTGTGGGGATTTTCCCAGGTGAGGCCCAGCCACAGGGAGACTTCCGCAGCTTCTAGAAGAGAATGAAGTTAAACTGGTGTGAGGAGTGGGGGGTGGGGGGTCAGGAGGCCAAGTGCTGCAAGAGACCCGCTCCAGATCCCACCTCCCCAGACCCCACCCTGTTTCCCATATGTAAAAGGAGGGAATTGGCCCCATCAACATTTCTCTCCAAAATGGTTCTTCATGGGAAGCTTTTCTTTTTGCCTTTTTAAAAAATTATAATTGTCATGTATTAATTTTCATGTGACTTGAACAAAAATGACTATGTCACCAAACCCGACATTTCACCATGAGAATGCTAGCTAGCCCTCAGTGAGTGCTTACTGTGCACCAGGCCCTGTTTAAAAAACATTAGCTCATTAACATATTTGCATATCATTACAAACCATGGAATCAAGACTTTCATCCTCTCTTTACAGATGAAGAAGAGGCACAGAGAGGCAATGTCACTTGTCTTGAGGTCACCCTCCTAGCCAGGGGCAGAGCTGGGTGCAAGCCCAGATCTTTTTGTATGTTAAAGGCTTATTTGTACATTTTCCTCTGAACTGTTCACATCCTTTGCCCACTCTTCTATTTAGTCTTTTTGTTCTTAATTTCTACAAACTCTTTACATAAGAGGAAGATGATTTGTGTATGATTTACACTGCACGTATTTTCCCCCAGGTGGCCATCTTTTGATCTTACTGTTGGTATTTCTGCCTGTTTTTCTTTTTTTCGAAGAAGGTGCTTTGTTTGTTGTTGGATTACTTTTATCTGTTTTAATATTTATGCAGTTACATATGTCAGACTTTTCTTTGGTGGTCTCTGCAATTATGAGCCACGGTTAGGGAAGCTCACCCCTCTGGAAAGGTTAGTTATAAAAGAATGTGTCTGTTTTCCTAGCATACAAAGCCAACTTGTTCATGAGAAGGGAAAAATCAGGGAAAACCTGGGCTCTACGGCGTCTTGTTCTGACAGTCCGCGACCCTGACTTGGCTCCCCTGGCGTTCTTCTCCACTGGCTCCACTGGCGCCCCCTGCAGGCTGATCTGGGAGGTGGCGGCTTCAGCACGGGGCAGACATCACCATGGCTCTCCTGATTCACCTGCTGGTCTGCACCTTCGGGATGGGCTCCTGGGTGGCCATCAATGGGCTGTGGGTGGAGCTGCCCCTGCTGGTGGCAGAACTGCCCGAGGGGTGGTACCTTCCCTCCTACCTCACAGTGGTCATCCAACTGGCCAACATCGGCCCCCTCCTGGTCACCGTGCTCCATCACTTCCAGCCCGGCTGCCTCTCGGAGGTGCCCATCATCTTCGCAGTGCTGGCTGTGGGCACCCTCGCCTGCACGCTCTTCGCCTTCCTCTGGAATGTCACCTCCTGGGTGCTGGATGGCCACCACAGTGTCGCCTTCATGGTCCTCACCTTCTTCCTGGCCCTGGTGGACTGCACCTCTTCGGTCACCTTCCTGCCTTTCATGAGCCGGCTGTCCGCCCGCTACCTCACCACCTTCTTTGTGGGAGAAGGACTTAGCGGCCTCCTGCCTGCCCTGGTGGCTCTTGCCCAGGGCTCGGGTCTCACCACCTGTGTCAATGTCACTCATCCGTCAGACACCACCCCAAGCACTGAGACCACTGGGAAGAAGGTCTTCCTACAGGTACCCAGCATGACCCATTACGGCTCCCCATGCTTGGTCATGGGGAAAAACATGCAGAGGGCTTGTGTTTCCCAGATGTTGGGTAGACTGCTGTTCTTGACCCGACTGTGCGTCAGATCCCCTACCTGGGGGAGCTACTGAAACACAGCAGGGGGCTCCACTCCATCCAAACCAATGGAATAAGACTCTCTGGAGGGTGGGGCTTCTCGGAGACCCTTGAGGTCCCAACTGTGTTGGAATCTGGAGTTTCGGATTTTAGAACCTGCCTGCCCAGGTATATAATAGCACCTGTGACGTCACTGCCTACAGCCCTGGGTGGGGGGGCATTCCTGCCCAGGGGCCACATTAAGGCTATAAATAGACGACCTCCATTCAAGTGTGGCTGCCAACTGAGGCATGAAATAAATCCAAATTTTCAGAGCTTTTTTGCATTTTCAAATTGCAAAACAGGGATGGTAAACTTGTATTTATTCAAAAGTCCTCAGGTGTTGCTAAGGTACTGCTGGGAATAAGAACTGTAGATTTTTTTTCTGTAAGATTTTATTTACTTATTTGAGAGCAAGATCAAGCATGCACACGAGAGAGCACAAGCAGAGGGAGCGGCAGAGGGAGAGGGAGAAGCAGCCTCCCCACTAAGCAGGGAGCCCAACTCAGGGCTCAATGCCAGGATCCTGGGATCATGACCTGAGCCCAAGGCACACGCATAACCATCTGAGCCACCCAGGCGCCCAGAACGGTAGACTTTACACTTTGCTTCAGTGTCCTTAAGAAGCAAGTGGACTGGCTTTCCCACATACTCCCCGCGAGCCTCAGGGAAGACAAACCATTCTGACACTCCCCAATCCTCCAGAATGGGGGCTAATGGTGCCCACTGCACAAGGCCACAAGGAAGCACGTATGGGCTGACCTGTGCAAAGGCCCGGTGCCCAGTGAGCACCATCGATCATTACCTGAGGAGTCCTGTGTATATTATTCGGCCTTACTAGCAATGTATGCTACTGATTGGATATGATTATTCATATTGTTGTCACCCATGTCCCGACATCCCCCAGGGACCGGACCCTCATTTTGTCTTTCCCCAGGGAGCTAATGTCACCTTGATGTCTGACCTGACCGGGACAACACAGTCTGCCGTCCATCTGGAAAGCCGCTACCTCCCAGCCAACTTCTCGCCCTTGGTCTTCTTCCTCCTGCTCGCCTTCATGACGGCCTGCTGCCTCACGGCTTTCTTTCTCCTCCAGCGTCAGCCCAGGCCCAGGGAATCTTCCATAGAAGACCTCCTCACCTCCCAGGTCACCCTCCACTCCATCCGGCCACGAGAAGGGGAGGACCTGGGTCCCCCAGACCCAGGCGCTTGCATCAAGGCCCAGGGGCATCCAGAGGAGAAAACGGACTCCGAGCACCCAGGCCAACTGGCCTTCATCTACATCCTGGTGGCCTTCGTGAACGCACTCACCAACGGCGTGCTGCCCTCCGTGCAGACCTACTCCTGCCTCTCCTATGGGCCTGTGGCCTATCACCTGTCTGCCACCCTCAGCTCCATGGCCAACCCTCTTGTCTGCTTCCTGTCCATGTTTCTGCAGTACAGGTCTGGCCCAGCTGGCCCTGGGTTGCTCAGAAGGCAGAATTCCAAACCCCAGCTGTCAGGCTCTGTGTATAGAACCTGGTTTCTAGGGCTGGACCGCCTGGGTTCGAATCCCAACTCTGCCACTTCCTGGTTATGTGGTCCTGGGCAAATCACTTCACCTCTTTGTGCCTCGGGGAAACTTATCTGGAAAATGGGGATAATAGGCATTCTACCTCCTAGGGTTGCCAGGAGCATAAAATGAGATAATTCGGTAAAGATTTTAGAGCAGTATCTGTGCATATGGCAGGTCTAGTGTAGGTGCTGACCGGCCACTGGCCCTTAAGGAGGAAAGCGCAGGCAGGAGATGATGTTCCCATTTACAAGGGGGGAACCCCGAGGCTCACAGAAGGACTAATCCCACAGTCTAATTCCCAGGACTTCAGCCCTGTCCTCCTGCCTCCAGCTCACGTTGGCTCCCTTATGGCTGCAGATTTGGAAGAATGGCTGGGCAAATTGATAAAATGCGGATTGAGCCAGCCTAGATTTCAAATGTTAGTAGGCAACCCAAGCGGTTCCACTGCAGGGGTTCAGACCCTGGGAGGAGAACCACGGACTCTGGGCTCATGACACTGGAGGGCCCACAACCTCCCAGCCACTGCTCTGCCTGGCCTGCCCTCGTGGGCCTCTCTGACCTGCTCACACCCACTCCCTTCCCCCAGCCCAGGAAGGAGGGAGAACAAGGAGAGGAGAATCAGACAGAAAATGTCACACTGCCAGAGAGCTGGATTTTCTCCCTTAGGGCTTGAAACTTTGGAAAGGGGCTGGAGATTTCTGGGGAAGCAGAAGCAGAGGCCACAGATGTGTGGAACAGGAGAAGCCCAAAATGTTGGACATACCCAGTCTGAGAGGCAGGGACTCCCAAGGATCTTGGAGGAAAGAGTTCTTAGAGGCAGGGGGAGGCCCCCCGGGTGACGACCTCTAATGAAGGACAGGGTCCTCCATTGTCACGCATAAAGCCGACATGGGAGGCCACCGGTGGAATGCATCCAAGCCAGCTGTCAGGGCCCCTAGATCAGGTAGACCTCATATCGTAGATGCCACCAGAGGGGAAGGGGTCAACTGAGGTGGCCCAACTCAGCCTGCAATGCCAGGCTCCAAGCCATCTTGTCAGCCCAGCCTCCTGGCAGAGCTTGGGAATGTTGCAGGAGGAAATGGAAGCAGACAGAACACTGGGCGGGGCCCTGGGCAGGCCCTGCACAGTCTGTTCCACAGGTCCCAGCAGCCATGCAAGGCTCCTTGTGCGGGTGAGAAAGCAGGCTCAGGCACCAGTCTTGCAGCTTCAGTGGGAAGTGGATCTGAACCAGGTCTCCATAGCACCAGAGTCCATTCTCTTTCATCTGCCATGAATGCTCAGGGTGACTTAGACCAGTATAGCCCCTCAGAAACCTCGTGGACCCACTTAAGCCAGGTGGCCTGGAAGTTTCCACGTGGATCTGACCTCTAACCCTTCTAACCCTAGAGACGCTGACCATTCTACGCAGTGCCTGGTGTAGGGGAGGCCAAAGTCAGGCTGCTCATCTCCTCCATTCTCTACTCTGCCCTAGGTCTCTGCCATTCCTGGGGATCCTCACCATGCTCGGGACTGGCTTCGGGGCCTACAACATGGCCATGGCCGTGATGAGCCCCTGCCCTCTTATGCAGGGCCACTGGGCTGGGGAAGTCCTCATTGTAAGTATCTGGCCCTTGCAGCTGCCTCCCCCCGTACCCCTCACCTAGCCAAGGAGCTTTCTATTAGCCGAAGTCTCCTGTTTGCTCCCGAAGGAAGCCCCAGGTGGGATTGGGCAGGGGAAGGGTTGGTTCTCATTTGGGAATGGAAGCTTAGGAAAGTGAGGTGGCTGGTCAAAGGAGACATCCCAGCCTCTCCCGTGAATGTGTACCGCAGCCCTGGCCTCCCCGATGCCCTGGACTTGATCATGGGGGCCACAAAGGCTAATGGGTTCTCCTTTGCCCTGGAGGTGTGTGTCAACTCGTGGGGCCCCCTTAGCCCTAGGGGGAAGCCCCCAGAGGCTACTGAACTTACAGGTTATTCCATGGGGTTCCCTTAGCCCAGTTTGATCACCCTACAAGCATCCTTCTCCCCCGGGGCTCACCCCAAAGCCGCCTTCACTCTGCATCTCTGCCTCCCGGTATCCGCAGGTAGCCTCGTGGGTGCTGTTCATTGGTTGTCTGAGCTACGTCAAGGTTATGCTGGGCGTGATCCTACGCGACCGCAGTCGCAGCGCCCTCTTGTGGTGTGGGGCGGCGGTGCAGCTGGGCTCCCTGCTCGGAGCTCTGCTCATGTTCCCGCTGGTCAACGTGTTGAGGCTCTTCTCCTCGGCTGACTTCTGCAGCCTGCAGTGCTCCGCCTAGAACATCTGGCGAGATCCAGGACGGGGTCCTGACCCGCTACCATTACTAACACCTGGAAACTTGAGAAGGGCACGTGCCCAAGGCCACAGGGCAAGGGGCAGGAAGCTAGGAGGCAGAAGCTGGGTTCACCCTCAGGAACTGGTGGAGAGCGCCGCAAGACCTCCCACGGGACCTGGAACTGCAAAGCACAGCCCTACCCTGGTGCTGAGTCACAGTGCCCACAATCCCACTGCATAACTCTTTTGGACTGTTGAGAGAGAGCTGGTTTGCAGCCCCAGCTGGAGGCAGGCTCAAGGGTGTCAGAAGGGAGACCGCTGAGAGGGTGAGCAAGCCCTCACAGGCTGTGTGATCTTGGGGAAGTCACTTATTTCTCAGTGCCTTCCTAAAATGGGGATTATGATAAATAGTGCCTACCTCATAGGCTTAGCACAGGGATAAAGGGGAGAAGCGCCCAGCACGTAGCAAGCCCTCTTGGGCCATTTCCTGATCTGATGCCCAACAGAAATAACAAGGGACAATTTACACAACCTGGAAGTGGCCAGGGTGGTTGAGAGAGGACCCCTGCCCCATTTCCTTTTTCCCACTCTCCTCGCAGAGAAGCTTCTGGGACCCTGGTGGAACCATGGGAATCCTGACTCCTTGGTTCCTAATATGGATGGACGTTATACCCCACACACCCCTTCCTGTCACCCCTCCTGACCCTTGAGGTCAAAAAGTGAGTGATCTCCTGGGAGGCGGGGGCGGGGGTACACCAAACCTCAGGAAGTGAGTCCCATCCCCTCCCACTCCCCAGGGCCAGGATTGGACCCTGAGGACCCTGGGAAGTCTGGGAAGGAGTATATTCACTACCTGACTGTTACTTTGTTCTCTTTTTTCTCTTTCTTTTAGATAGACATTCCCTGCTTTTACACTAAGATAAGCCCTCCCACAAAAAAAGTCTAACATGAACCCCAAAGTCAATATCATCAGTTTTCAGTTCTAAGGTCAAGGCTAAGCTCAGAAATGAATAGATATCAAGTGTTCAGAGAACGTCTGGTCCTGGGATTCTTTTCTTCAGTGCTTTGCTTGCCACCAGCCCTCCTTTTAATTTATTTTGAAGAGATAGTGTAGTTGCATGTTTCAAAAATCAGAAAATATAAAATGATGTTTGGCAAAAAAAAATTCCTTCTCTCCTGTCCTCCATCTGCCCGGTTCCTCTCAGCACACACAGATACGCAGGCATGGACACGTACACACACACAAGGACTTTTATCAGTTTCTTGTTCACTCTTGGAGAGATTGTGTAAGCACAAACACAGGCTCTTTTTACCAAACTACTGTGTACCTTGCACTTTGGCTCAACAATGAAAGCAGAGAGAGGGTTCTGGTTCTTTGTCATGACCACATAGTATTCCATGGTGGGGAGCTACCAAGTTTATGCAACCAGTCTCTGGTAGATAAGTTCAGGGGCACCTGGGTGGCTCAGTGGGTTAAGCCTCTGCCTTCGGCTCAGGTCATGGTCTCAGGGTCCTGGGATCAAGCCCCGCATCGGGCTCTCTGCAAAGCGGGGAGCCTGCTTCTCTGCCTACTTGTGATCTCTGTCTGCCAAATAAATAAAATCTAAAAAAAAAAAAAAAAGGAAAGAAAGAAATATAAGTGCAGGTATTGGAGACAAAAATCTGCCATCCAGCCAGGAAACCCCTCCACAAAAGTAGAAGAGAAAGAAAACCGTCTTATTACCGAGTAGGCATTGAAGTAGATTATAGGTCACAGCGCAGACGATCCCATGATGAGCCTGCAAAGGCAGAAAGAAACCCCACCTTTCACATCGTCCAGCAGATATAATCTACTACGTCCGTATTCCCAAACGGTAGTTGGTCCTCAAGTAAGGGTCACATCGTTCTTCCTAAATTCACCTGGTAATTGGGCTAGCTATCCAGGTTACCCAAGTGTCTTTGCTGCAGGAAAAAGAAATTCATGTCTTTTTTTTTTTTAAGATTTTATTTATTTACTTAGATAGAGAGAGCCAGGAAACACAAGCAGAGTGAATGGCAGAGGGAAAGGGGGAAGCAGGCTCCCCACTGAGCAGGGAGCCTGAAGTGGGGCTCAATCCCAGAACCCTGGGATCATGACCTGAGCTGAAGGCAGACCCTTAACCTACTGAGCCACCCAGGCGCCCCGAAATTCATGTGTTTATGAGGAGGTTTTTTGCAACTTGAAGCCAAACACTGAAGTTAGGCTCCTGCCCTCCCCCAGAGGCTGGCTGATGGAGGCACTGACTTTCTTCACATCTACGTTACAAAGAGATGGCTCCTATGTCCTTGAGAAAAGTGATCCTGGGAGGTAAAACTGGCTAGAGGCTTATTCCGCTTTTTTAAAAGACTTGAATACACCTGAAAGGAGCAGGGAAAGAATGTACAAGTTGTCTAAAGTAGATGCTCTAAGAAAAGGAAGAAGGGATGTCTCCCTTTTTGGCACCAGGGAGAAGTTTCATTTGCATTTGCCCTGACAAGGGCATTTGGGTTGTTTTCAGTTGTTCCCTCCCAGAAAGGATGTTGGCATGGATAATAAGCAAGGAGACAATCTCTCTGTTCTGATGTGAGAAGATGTTCCGAGATTAATTACACACGCAGAGGAAGGAGGTGCAGAAAAGCGTGCGGAGTATGGAGTTCACCATGCTGATGTGTTCTGTCGAGGACTAGGGGAGAGGGTGGCAGGGAATCTGGAAAAAGCACTTCTGTGAGTGATGATGTTGAGCTTCTTTTCATGAACCTGCCGGCCACAACTATGTCTTCCTCTGAAAAATGTCTGTTCAGGTCTTTTGCCCATTTTTTAAAAGATTTTATTTATTTGAGAGAGAAAGCCAGCGAGAGAGAGAGCATAAGCGGCAGGGAGGAGAAGAGGGAGAGGCAGACTCCCCACTGAGCAGGGAGCCTGATGAGGGGCTCCATCCCAGGACTGCAGGAGAATGACCTGAGCCGGAGGCTGAGGATTAACCGACTGCATCCCCCAGGCGCCCTCTTTTGCTCATTTTTATTTGTATTTGGACCTCTCTACGGTTTTGCTCTCACCTGCCATCCGTGGAGGCCTTTCTGACATTGACAGCCTTTAAGCGAAGGTGCATGGGTCCGCTCCCCACAGTCTCCTCCGTGCAGCGGGGACAAGAAGAGCATCTCCCAACCAGGGTAGCCGTGAGGGTTGGTCAACCTTATTAATGAATGCAGCAAGCTTAGCACCACACCCGCAAATAGCAAGTGCTCCATAAATGTCACTAAAAGCTTCCACTTTCTGAGAACATCTACTAAGGAACTTGGATGGCCCTTCTGCTAAAATCCGGTTGCTAGGGTGACCTATCTCTGCCCTCCAACCAAATAAGTTCCCTGAAGAATGAGCTCAGGACTTTGGATTCAGCCTGGGGTTGGCAGTAAGTGGGTGGGTTCCCCTAAGATGTCCCTGAGCTGGTATCTCCAGATGGTGGGAGGGAAGGGGGCAAAGCCAGAAGGAGGGTGCATTCCTGTCCGTGGAAACTGTGCTTGCAAAAGCCATGGGGTGGTGGGCAACGGGCTTCATTCCAGTCCCCCCACCCCACCCCCGGGGAGGCCAGCCTGCTAAGCCCAGGTGCAGCCTGCGGAGGGAGGGACCTTAGAGACCAAGTGGAAGGTTGTGTTGGCCTGTGTGGGGTCTGCAGGGGGCTGGTGAGTGACATTTCAGGGACCTCAGCAGGTGCAAACAGAATCAAAAGCTACTGCAGCTGCCCTGGGGTGGGGGGAAAGCCAGCATACCACACAGACTGAAATACATGATTTGTCCTTTCTGCGGGTCTCCTTGGAATTTTTTCTGGAGATGGATGACTAAGGATAAGGTCTATATAGAAAAAGGACAGAATGACCCTCCTTCCACCCTAGGGCAGTGGATGGGAGCTAAAGGGGTAGGAACATGGGGCAGGGTTGGGGTCCAAGCCTCTGCCCAGAGAACCAGAACCAGAGCAAGACGGACTTCTCTGCTTGGAAGCTGGCCACCCAAACTTCTGAAGTAGGGGAGGGGATCCCAGGAGAAATTCCCTCCCATCATTCTTCCGGAGCGGTGTACTCTGAGAGACATTTACCGCAGGCCTCCCAGACCCCAGCATAGAGAGTGCCTCTCCCTGAGAAGGGCTCAGCAAATATTAGGGGTGAGCGGAAGGGCACCTCCAAGGATGCATTCACCCCAATTCCTGAGACCTGTATATATGTTACACTGTATAACAAAAGGGACTTTGCTGGGATGCCTGGGTGGCTCAGTTGGTTGGGCGGCTGGCTGCCTTCAGCTCAGGTCATGGTCCCAGCATCCTGGGATCGAGTCCCATATTGGGCTCCTTGCTTGGCGGGGAGCCTGCTTCTCCCTCTGCCTCTGCCTGCCACTCTGTCTGCCTGTGCTGGCTGGCTCTCTCTCTCTCTCTAACAAAATAAATAAATAAAATCTTTTTAAAAATTTAAAAAAAAAAAAGGGACTTTGCTGATGGAATCAAGGTTACAGACCTTAAAACAGATTATTTTGGATTACCTGAATGGGCCCAATCTAATGACATGAGACCTTAAAAGCAGAGAATTGGAAAAGAGTCAGCAAAAGGTGGGAAGAAAGAGACAACATCATACAACTCAATACCAAAAAAAAAAAAAAAAAAAAAGAAAGAAAGAAAAAGAAAAAATTAAAAATGGGCAAAAGACCTGAACAGCCATTTTTCCAAAGAAGGAATATTAATGGCCAACAGGTTCATGAAAAGAAGTTCAACATCACTCGTCATCAGATGAGTGCAGATCAAAACCACAGTGACTCAGCACCTCACACCTGTTAGAATGGCTCATATCAAAATGACAAAATGGGCCCCTGGGTGGCTCAGTAGGTTAAGCCTCTGCCTTTGGCTCAGGTCATGATCTCAGGGTCCTAGGATCAAGCCCTGCATCAGGCTTGCTGCTCAGCAGGAAGCCTGCATCCCCCTCTCTCTGCCTGCCTCTCTGCCTATTCATGATCTCTATCAAATAAATAGATAAAATCTTTAAAAATAACAACAAGAAGAGATGACAAGTGTTGGCGAGGATGTGGAGAAGAAGGAACCCTCGTGCACTGTTGGTGGGAATGCAAACTGGTGCAGCCCCTGTGGAAGACAGTATGGGGGTTCCCCAAGTTAAAAATAGAAATACCATAAGATCCAGCCATCCCACTTCTGGGTATGTGGAAATAAACACCTCTATCAAAGAGATCTCTTCACTCCACGTTCATCGCAGTGTTATTCACAATAGCCAAGACATGGAAACGATCCCGCTGTCCACCCACAGATGAATGGATAAAGAAAAGGTATTATGTATATGTGAATATTATTCAAACTTTGACAAAAAGGAAGTGTTGCCATTTGTGGCAACATGGATGGGCCTTGAAGACATTCTGTTAAGTGAAATGAGTCAGAGAGAGAAAGACAACTACTGTATGATCTCACATGTGGGAGCTTAAAAAAAAAAAACTGAACTCCCAGAAACTGAGAGTTAATGGGTGGTTGCTGGGGGCTGCTGGGAGCAGGGGCGGTGGAGGGCAGGGGAATGAGATATTGATCAAAGGATACAAACTTACAGTTATAGGATGAATGCCTTCTGGGGATGTAATGTACAGCGAGGTGACTATACTGAACAGTACTGTATCAGATTCTTGAAAGTCGTTAAGAGAATAGATCTTAAATATTCTTAACACACATGTGCACATGCACGCACTCAAACTCCTCCCCCTCTGGAAGTGAAAAGAAGGGACAAGGAATGAGTGATTTGTAGGCAGGATAGGATTTACCGATGGGCAGGCTAATGGTGTCATTTTAAGAATGATCAGCAGACAGAGCGAAACTTGCCAGAGAGGGTCTATGACACATATCATCATCTTACAGTTCTGATGTGTGAATGGCCTCTCCTGACTCTCTTCTTGATGTCTCTGGGGAAAAGTCTGGAGGAAGTGCCTGGCAAATGTTGATGTTGCCAGACTCTGCCTTTCATCTGGAAATGGCTTTCGGTTGAAAATTCCCTATGCACCAAGGCAGCTGGCTTCCAGCTGTGCCTTAACAAAGACAGTCTGCTCTATTATGACTGGCAATTTGGCCCAAGCCAGCATCCTCCTGCGGGGTTCAGTGGTTAGAATGTAAGATACGGAACTGCCTTGATGGTGGAAGCTGTTATTGAGAGAATGAATTCCATGGTGTCTATTCTCCCATTTCTCTCGTGGTCCTAAAACTCATGACTTCCAGCTGGGTGCATGGCAGCCCAGAGTAAAGACCACAGTTCCCAGGCTTCCCTGTAGTGAGGGAGGGCCATGTGACTACATTCAGACAAATGGGATGTTACCAACAATGATGTGTCTAGCTTCTGATTGTGTACTTAAAAGGAAGAGGTGGGACCTCCATTTTCCATTTCCCCTTCCTGCCGCTGGTAATGCAGATGTGATAGCTGGATCTGGAGCAGCCATCTTAGACCATGAGGAAGAAGACACAGGATGAAATAATATAGCAAGAATATATAGAAGGAGGTTGCAAGCTTGATTATGGAGCCACCATTCTACCTAGGACCCAGATTTAATGTGCAGAGAAATAAACTTCTATGTTGTTTAAGCTTCTACAATGTGTGGGACACTTAGAGCAGCAGAATTCTCATATTCAAATGGATGTTTATATACATATGTATATGCCTACACATGCTCACACACACACGGTCACACACAGAGAGGATTGGAAAGACATATACCAACATGTTAGCCTAGCTAATTCTGGAGAAAGGGATTTCTGGTGGGTTTTTTTCTTCTTGACACATTGCTGTACTCTGAATTTTTTCTTTG
>ML102592.1:24329-43094 GCA_003697995.1 Taxidea taxus jeffersonii
GGGGGGGGGGCTCCAAACTGTACCAAGTCTGAGGTCCCCTGAGTGCCATGAAGTGACCAGGACCACACCTGGTCTCGACACCGCCCTCTCTGTTCTGCCACCTCAGGAGCCACTCCTCTGTGTGGGGGACAAGAGACCTCCCCTCAGAAGGTCTGTCATAAACATCCTGTTTCCCCAAGGAGGCCTCCTCCTCAAAGCCTCTTGTAGCCCCCCAGAGGCAAGGGGGTCACCTCCCTTGGTTGTTCTACCCATGCAGTGATGGGCAGGAGGGAGGCAGGGAGACCAATGGGGAAGCTTGGCAATGACCCAGGAGATACAGATGGTGGCCACGAACGGGGTGGTGGCTTTGGAGGTGGGAGGAAGTAGTCGGATTCTGGATATGTGTTGAAGGGTGAGGTAACGGAATCTGATGAACTTGATGTGTGGGTGTGAGAGAAGTTGTTATTATATGTAATAAAATGTATTATATACATTCCAGAATAAGGTACTCATTGTCAGATGCTGTGAAACAAATTAACTCAAAACCTAATGACTTTCTCTGCAAATAAATACCCTGCGAGCTGAGACAAGTCCACCAGTTCAGCTCTCTGCTCTTTCACTTTCTCCTCCTTCTTCAGCTCATGCCAAGCCCTGCCCTATAGGCTGGGGATGAAAACCCAAAGGTGCTTGCCCCACAGAGCTCACCACATGGGGGACTGGACACTAACATGGTATCAGATGGTGACAGAGCAGTTTTCACACCAGGGGGCATCGGCAGGCAGCCCCAGACCCCACCCAGCCCTTAGACCTGGCATGTTAACTCTTCAAAGTATGTTCTAAAAGTCTCCAAGAGTTTCCAGCCCTTTCAAAAAATGAGGAGACAACATCAACAACTAGATTTACAGCTAGTTTTGAAAAATGTAAAGCTCTGACCACGTGGGCCTCCTTCCCGCCACCGCCCCCCAGCGGATGTCACCTGGATCAGGGGACCAGACCCCACATGCCTTCAGCATTGGCTGCTGATGGTTGGTTCAGGTGAAGGGGCTGCTGTACCTAAGACTTCCCTTCCCCCAGGGGGAACCATTCCAAAGCCTAGTCAAGGCAGGGTAAATAGGCCTGACCTCCCTGTCTCACAGTGTGACATCTCTGAAGGCTGTCCCAGCTCCAGAGCAAATGTCCGACCCTGCTTTCCTCACTCCCCCAAGATCCTAAGGGTACTCCCCGGAGAGCCACCTGAGCTCAAAACTCTACCTTGCTGTTTCCTGCAGACCCTGACCTTCAAGATGGGCACGTGCCTGCCAGCTCCTCAGCACCCCTGCCTCACCCACCTGGCCCCCTGGCCTTGGAGTTTTGCAGCCCTGGTTTTGTCCTGGCCTGCCCATAGGAATAACAGAAGAAAGAGCTGACATTTCCGAGGCGGGAGCACGCATTAGAGTGTGAGGAACCCTTCTCTGAAATATACTCGTTCAATCCTCGCGAGAACTCTATGTTCATTACGTGCTTATGTAAATGACCAAGACGGTTTGTTGTTTGTTTGTGGTTTTTTTTTTCATCTGACAATACCAGGCGCTGGTGGGAATGAGAACTGGTACGGTCCCGTTGAAAAAGTTCATCGGTTTCTTGTGGAATTATAAATATGCTTACACTATGACCCAGTAATTCCATGGTTGGATACCAACCCTAGAAAAGGGACAAGTTATGTCCCCGCAAAGACCTGAGTGCACAGGCTCATAGAAGCATTACTTGTAATCGCCCCAAATTAGAAATTATCCAAATGCCTTTCAACCGGTGAATGATAAAACAAGCCGCTGTGTCTCCATATGCTGGAATACTACTGGGCAATGAAAAGGAACGGACTTCTGAGATATGCAGCATGAATGACTCCCAAATGCATTATGCGCGTGGAAGAAGCCAGATTCAAAAGGCTGCAACCCCGTAGGGTCCCATTTATCTAACTTTCTTGCAAAGGCAAAACTACACAAACAGGGGGCACCTGGGTGGCTCAGTGGGTTAAGCCTCTGCCTTCGGCTCAGGTCATGATCTCAGGGTCCTGGGATCGAGCCCCGCATCGGGCTCTCTGCTCAGCAGCGAGCCTGCTTCCCCCCTCTCTCTGCCTCTCGGTCTACTTGTGATCTCTGTCTGTCAAGTAGATAAATGAAAATCTTAAAAAAAAAATTAATTAAAAAAAAAACTACACAAACAGAAAACAGGATGTGGTTGCCAAGTGTATTCAGTTTTTAGAGCTACTCTAACAGAGTCCCACAAAGTGGATGTCTTAGAACAACAGAAATTTACTCTCTTACAGTGAATTCCCAGGCTGAAAGTCTGAAATGAAGGTGTCTGCAGAGCTGTGCTCCCTCGGAAGGCTCACAGGAGAAGCCATTCCTTACCTCTTCCAGCTTCTGATGGCTCCAGCCAGTCGTTGACTTGTGGCCACATCCCTCACTCTCTGCCTCCATGGTCACCAGTCTCCCTCTCTGCAAATCTGCCTCTCTCTTTCTTTCTTTTCTTTCTTTCTTTTAAATAAGCTCTATGCCCAATGTGGGGCTTGAACTCATGCCCCCAAGATCAAGAGTCGCACGCTCTACCAGCTGAGCCAGCCAGGCGTACCTGCTTCTCAGGTGATGGCACTGAAAGTCCACCTGGAAAATCCAGTCTTCTCATCAACCCCAAGATCTTTCATTTAATATCATCTGCAAAGATCCCTTTTCCAAATAAGGTAACATTTACAAAACTCAGGGACTAGAACTCCGTGTCTTTGGATGGGGGGGGGCAGTACTCAACCAGGGATTAGGGAAAAGAGCATTGACCCCAGAGGCGATTGAGGGAACTTTCTGGGGTGAGGGGAATGTTCTATAGATCAGTTGTGGCGGTGGTTGCATAAGCGAGACATTTGTCGTGACTCCCCCAATGTGCCCCCGTTCTCAGGGGCAGGACTGGGAATGATGAATGATTTAGACTGGCACCTAGGATGCTCTCAGGGTAATCGACACACTATTTATTATTGGCGGAGAAAATGAGGCAGGGGTGGGGGCTCTGGGTTCTGATGCTAATAATTAAGCAAAAAAAGTTTAACAGCGACAGGAATAAATGAGCTCCCCCGCCCCACAGTGACATTTCATGATTCTATAATTCTTTGACTTTCAGACTGTGCTTCAGAATTCCGTGAGGCTGAAGATGCCGCCGACTTTGGAGCCCAGAGGGCAGGTGTCTAGGATGCTCTAGCTGGGAGGGGATGGGAGAGAAGGGCAGGGGAGGGGAGGATGTGGACGGATGGAAATAACAGCAGGGGGGAGGGCTCTGACCCCTATCCCCACAGAGTACTCCCAGGGTCCCCAGGGACAAGGCCTCTGTCCCCTCCATTCACTCACCCCAGCTGATGCCACGCGCCCCCACCAGAGGCCCCCCCACCTCCCCCTCATTGTGTGAAGGGCTCAGATGGAGGGGCAGCCCATTAACCCCTTCCTGGCCTCATTGCTTCACTCTGCAGCTGTCACATCCGCGGCCTCAGGCCCGAGCAGGGAAGAGGACCCGGTAGTTAATCACAATTACAGCGCCTGAGTGTCAGCTGGGAAGCTGGCCTCCTTCATCAGCTGCCAGCCGGCCTGGCCAAGGGGTGACCCGCATCAGCCCCACAGCAGGTTCTGAGACCTAAGGAGGCAAAGACAGGACAGTCCCTTCCTGCTTCAGTCCTGGGGACTCCCCCCAAAGACCACTGACAAGGTGTCTGCCATTGTCAGGCTTGCATCCAGTAGCTTTAAAACACACCAAGACTCTTGCCTGCCCCCAGCAGCTCCGCCTGCTCCTCATCTTATCTGTCTCCATTGAAACATCACCTCCTCCTAGAGGCCTTCCCTGACCACCTCAACTAAGGTGAGACTCTTCCCCATCACTCCCTGTCATGTGCCCTGTTTCCATGTTTTGTTTTATTTTCCAAAGTGCTCATCACTACCTATAATTGTCTTAGGTGTTGACTGGTTTAGTTGTAAAGTTTCCTAGGAGTGAAGTCACACATTATCACAAACTGGCTGGCTTAAGGCAACTGAAATGTATTCTCTCCTAGTTTTGAGGCGGGAGGTCAGACATCGGGCTGTCGGCAGGGCCTTGCTCTCTCTAAGGCCTCCAGGGGAGGACACATCCTAGCTCCTTGCAAGGGATGCCCGTGGTCCTTGTTGCACAGGGGCGTGTAGACGCGTCATTCCACTCTGTGCCTCCATCACTACACGGAGTCCTCCCTGGACATCTGTGTCTGTGTCCAGATTTCCCTCTTAGAAGGACGCCAGCCCAGGGATTAGTGCCCACCCTCACCCAGCATGACCTTATACTTCACATCTGCAAGGACCCCATTTCCAAAGGTCACATTCACAGGAACCAGGGGTTAAGACTTGGACATATCACATAATCCCACAATGGGATGTTTTTTTCTACATGTTCTAAAAGGCTCCATTGGCCTTGTCATGAAACATACTCCCTGGGCAGCAAGCACTTAATTTTAAAACAACACCATTTTATCAAGGTCTCTGCCCTGGCCAGAGCTGGGCCTGGGGAGAGGAGACTCTGTTAGAATCTCTCGGGCAGAGAAGCTGTCTATCTGGCGGAGAACAGACATGGAAGCAGGTTTGTCCCTAAAGAGGGCTTCCATCTGTCTCCAGGGATCCCAGGGGCCAGCTCACAGTCAGCACCAATTAACACAGTAATCTGAATGGATGAGGAAGGAGTGGGGCGAGTACGGCAGGACCATGGGGGACATAAGCAAACTAGCTGATGGACCCTGGGCTGTCTCCAGCTATTGTCTATTACAAACAACTGTTACAAACATTTGCATTTAAGTCCTTGTGGGGAGATATATTTTTATTTGGTGGAGGGGAGGGGGAGCAAAAATCTAGAGATGAAGTTACTGGGTCATGGGTAAGTGTATGTTTAACTTTATAAGAAACTGACAAAGTATTTTCCAAAGTGGGATATGTGAAATACCATTTCATATCTGTGCATCATGAGCTTGTTCATTTGTGTTCATGGCTGCATAGTGCTCCCTTGTACAGATGTCCCCAAATTTGTTTAACCAGTCCCCTATTAAAGTTGTTTCCAGTTTTTTGCCATCACCAACAATGCTGCAGTGAATAACCTTGTAGATATGTTCATGGCTGAGTGCACCTGTAAGACACACTCCTAGAAGTGGAACTCTTGAGTGTGACAGAGACAGATAGTTATCTCCAATATCCAGGCTCCATTTCTTCCTTTGAAAGAAAACTCCAATTTTTTCTGGACACAAGATGCCTGGAACCACACCATATTTCTCAGCCTCTCTTATAGCTCAGTGTGGCCATGTAATCAAGTTCTGACCAACAGAATATAAGTAAAAGCTTCATATGTGACTTCCCTCCCTTCTTGACCCCTTTCTCCTTTCTGATGACCAGAAGGCTCTCCATCTGGGATGCAAATGTGTTGGCTGGTATTTGAGCAGCCATATTGGGCCATGAAATGGCAGTCATCTACCGAGGATGGTGAAATAACAGACAGGAGTCCAGTTCCCCAAACTATGGAGCACCATGCCATCCCTAGACTGCCTACCATCAGACTTTTTTGACATGAAAGAGAAATGCCTCTACTTTTTAAAAACAATTATTATTAAGGCTTTTGTGTCACAGCCACCTGGTTATAAATGTTGTACATTATGACTTTGAAAAGTAGTGCCACACAGTTTTGCTTTTAGAAAGGCCTTTTTGGAGAATAGAGCGCAGGCAGATTGAAAAGCAAATTGAAGGGAGACATGGAGACAACGGGACAGTGGTCACGGGAAGATAATGTAAGGTCTGAATCCATATGGGAACAATTTTGATGGGAATGGGGGCAGCCAAATTCTCTCCAAACCTAAATGAGAATGATAAACTGGAAATAATCTGATAGGTGTTCCGGGGCCACCTCAACAACAGCGCACACTTTCATCTGACCCCAGCCCACTTATCCACCTCATTCATTGCCCACCTCCACGCTCACACAGTGAGTTCCAGAATCCTCCCCCAGCAAGCTGGTCTTCCCAGAGTGCACCTTACTGGCTCTTTGCGCAAGGGTTCTGCACCTGCTGAATCCTTTTCCCGAAAGGCTTTCATCTCCAATGCCCCTCCACTCCCTCACTGGCTAATTTCCACTTGTCACTCAGGTCTTATCTGAAACTGGGCCTCCTCCAGTAAGTCCTCCGGGATTCCCTCCTTTCCCGAAGGTTCTCCTCTGGGGCCCCCATCCAGCGATGCTGCCCTTGCTCTAGCATTTGCCAGGCTGCCTTATAATTGTCTATTTATAAGTCTCCCTCCAGCACCAGGCTGAGAGCCTTTCGCTGGTGAGAATGGAACCAAGAGGTGCCCAGATCAGGACAGACATTTTTTTTTAAGTGCCCCACTTGTTGCAGGGCCCTGTTCTCGGTTTAAGAACTTAATGGGCGAGCGAGTGAACTAATGAATGAGGGAGGGAATGAATGAATGAGGTACCCACCAGGGGGCGATGGCGCTTTGCGTCGGAGTACCCGGCTGCGGAGACCTGGAAATGCCGCTTTCCCACCGCCCCCTCCCCTTCGGGTCTCTCCACTCCCCCCACCCCAGCCCACCCCCAACCCCACGAGGGAATCGCCGGGCCCCGCCCGTCCCCTTCCCGCCTCAGATAATTAACTCGAACCAATAAAACGCTGATTGCGGCGCCTTTGTACGCGCCGCCTTGGCATTGTCATGGAAAACGGGGTCCCCTCCCCATCCGGGCTGCCCGCCCCTCCCCGGCCCCCGCAGCTGGCCCGCAGTCCGCCCGAGCCACCTGGACGGGACCGGGGGACCCCCTAGCCGTCGGGCGCCCAGTCCATCTGCTCCCCGCCCCCACCCGCACCGTCAGCTGCGGACCCGGCCCAGCCCGGGGGGCCGGCGACAGCGCCCTGCGAAGCCAGCACCCCTTCCTCCCGCTCATCCCGTGGGACCCCAGGGGGCCGGTGTCCGGAGTCCCCGCCTGAAAGCCTGCCCTCTGTCCCCGGAGACAGCGAGGCTGGAGGGGTGTTCATGGTCCTAAATAATAACGATGATGACAAGCCAAAGAGTAGGGAGGAAACCGGTGGGAAGCTCACCCCTCATTCCTAGTCCCTGGGACAAGCTTCCAGAAATCTACCATACACGTATCGTACATATATGAATATATTTTAGAGAGCATACAGGAGAAGAGTAACAGGGAGAGAAATTGGGGGGTCACCAACGTAAAACAGTGCCGTGGGTTCTACAGGACTGGTCCCCCTTCATCCTCACACCCCCACACGTTGACTGAGCTGGGGAGGGGCGGTGTTTCTCCAGAGAGCTTTCTCTACATGCACACTTAAAATCAATGTATCTATGCTTGCAGGTACAGACACATTTATACTTCTAAACCTATGCACACCACGAATGCACATACCTACATACACAGGCCTACATGGGCTCACCCCCACTTCTCATCTACCAGCTGCTTTATTTTACTTGACCAGTGATCCGCAGGAGATCTTTCCATGGCATGGTTATTTACACAACAACAGGGGCCATAGGCCCCTTCTGCTGGCCCCCACCCCCAACCCACTTCAGCCCCAGTGGACCTGCTGTCTGGCCAGTGTTGTCCCAGACTCTCAGTTGTGGGCAAGGGCTCTGCCCTTGATCCCTGTGTGAAGGGGACAGTGGGATCTGTGTTCTCCTTCTAAGGAAACTGCGAGCTCTGTGAGCTGCCTTTCCACAGAGAGAAGTCAAATCATAATAGTAGTAAGAGTGGGGGTGATAACAGGTGTAAAGAAAAATATCCAAAACAGGGACATAAGACAAAAGGAAGCCATTGTGCCCTTTCGAGCTCATTCTAAGACACTGATAGCCTGACTGGGTCACCTGATTCTCTAGGAGAGGTAGCTTTGTTTGACTTTGCTGTTTGTTATTGATCAGACTTCCCAGTCAGGGAAGTTACACTTTAACTTTTTAAAAGATGCGCAGTTGCAAATGATTTTTGCCCTGAACTAAAAATAAATCTAAAGCTTATGGTTTTGTCGCCCTGGAAGACCTTAAGTGGTTTTGTATCTATTTTTGCCATCTTGCCCTCCATTGAACTGTCCTGCCAGTTCCGTCATTCATGAGTTAAATAAACCTTTGACACATGCTCACTATATTTACATAAGATTCCCGTTTTCAAACTTTCTGAAAGGAATGCTTTGACTACGTCCACCCTTCTGGAAGCCTCACTCTATGCCAGGCGCCATCCTCATTGCTTCACGTGAAAGGAGGAGCTGGAAAGGGCTCCTGGGTGAGACAGACCTGGGAGGGAATTCTTCCTTCCACCACTCACCCATGATGAGACTTCATGCGAGCCTTTATTAACCACCAACTGTGTACCAGGTGCATTCACATTGTCATCTCGTATTCAACTCAAATTGCACAAGAACGCTGCAAGATGAGATTTGCCTATGTCTCTCCAGTTTTGTGCATGTCCCTTGCGCACATCTCTTTCCTCATTGAGCCTCGGGGTTTCCAGCTGTATGAGGGTGGGTAACAGTGGTCTCTCAGGCCTGTGTGAAGATGTAGTGTGACCTGCTTGAGAAGGCAGTTCCATCATGAATGTGTCTTGTTACATATGCTTCTGCTAACGGGATGCTCAGGAAGGGGGATTCACGTACCCAAAGTCACAAGGTCCCAAAGCCTGGGCTGTCACTCCTGCTGCTTTAGTCACTTAAAACCCCAGAGTCTCCATTTCCACATCTGTAAAATGGGAATAATAAAACCAAGAGGAGCTGTGGCCAGAGGAAAGCAGATCTGCCTGGCAGTGGGATTGGCAAACTGTCCCCTTTGTGGTTGGGTGACACTCTTGAATGTGCTGGTGTCAATCAGGGTCATCTGCTGAGGTACCTTTTTGGTTCTTGCTCTTAGAACTGGCATCAGACAAATATTTTTCTGTCTCCCACCCCCATTAAGGTGAGCATTTGGGCCCCAAGCTCTGGGCTCTTGCTGGGACTTCCTCAGCAGCTTCTCTGTATGTCTGGGGTTTCTCTCCTGAGACAGACCCCACCCAGGTGGCAGGGTCAAAGATGGCAGATCCCAGACCTCAGGCTGGGATGCTGCATTTGTTTTCTGGGGCTGCTGGAACAACATATCACAGGCTGGCTTAAGACCACAGAAACTTATGAGCTCACAGTTCTGGAAGCTGGAGGTCTGAAATCAAGGTGTCAGTGGGGCCCTGCGGGGGTTGCTGACAATCCTTGGCACTCCGGCTTGTAGGCCTGTCACTCTGATCTCTCTCAGTCGCCACATGGCATCCTCCCTGGACGCCTGTGTCTGTGTCCAGATTTCCCTCTTCTCATAAGGACGCTGGTCATTGGACTAGGATCTACCCTCATCCAGTATGACCTTACTTTCACTTGATTACATCTGCAAAGACACTATTTTTTTTTTTTTTAAGATTTTATTTATTTATTTGACAGAGATCACAGGTAGGCAGAGAGGCAGGCAGAGAGGGAGAGAGGAGGAAGCAGGCTCACCGCCGAGCAGAGAGCCTGATGCGGGGCTCGATCCCAGGACCCTGAGATCATGACCTGAGCTGAAGGCAGAGGCTTTAACCCACTGAGCCACCCAGGCACCCCAAGACACTATTTCTAAATAAGGTCACATTCTGAGGTTTCAGGTGGACATAGTTGCGGGGAGGGGGGGAGTTATTCAGTCCAGCAGAGACTTTGAGCATCTCCCTGAGCTCCTGAAGGGAGCCAACCTGCCTCACATTTTCTGGATTGCAAAAATCCCAGGATCCCTGTGTTTCGTCCCTCTGGATGAAGAAAACAGGCACCTGGCCATCCTGTCCATAAGGAGCTAAGAGCTGCGCTTCCTCTGATCGGACAAATAAAGCACCCACGTGCTGGGGGACATTGGCAAGTACCCACCGCCCTTATCTCTCCGCTCAAAGCATGTGCCCAAAGGTACTGGGCTCTGAGATGCCAGGGGGCCAGCCTCCCCCTCTGGTCTCTACATGACTCATCAGTCCCATAGACATGATGAGGACAATTGCACTTATCTGAATTTTGAGAGCAAGCAAACTTTACGATGACAAAAATCAGAACAGCAGGACCTAATGTAACATTGTGAGTCATCTGGGTGGCTCAGTGGGTTAAGCCTTGGCCTTCGGCTCAGGTCATGATCTCAGGGTCCTGGAATCGAGCCCCACATTGGGCTCTCTGTTCAGCAGGGAGCCTGCTTCCCCCTCTCTCTCTCTGCCTGCCTCTCTGTCTACTTGTGCTCTCTCTCTGTGTCAAATAAAGAAATAAATAAATCTTAAAAAAAAAAAAAAAGAGCAGTTACCTGGGGAATGGGTAGGAAAGAGTGCGCTGGTGCCCAGGGAAATGTTCCTTGTCTTCATCTGGGTGGTAGTCACACAGCTGCATACTCGCATAAAAATTCACTGAATTGCACACATTAGATGTTTGTGCTCCAGGTATTTTATTGTATTTTATATCTTACTTACAAGTCAGGTAGCCAGGCAGGTAGGAAGGAGGAAAGAGAAACCAAGGGAAGGAAGAAAGATGAGTGCAGTGATCCCAGGCAGGCCTGGCTTCCAGCATGAAGTGAAGGTGTCTGTGCTTAGGCCTTTCTGCAAATGTGGGCAGAGGGGCACCAGGGTCAGGACTCGGCAGCAGAAACAGAATGGAGGAGTGGCGGCTGGCATGTCCCTGTCTTTGCCGCCCCCTGCCCCAGGCCTCCACGGTGGAAGACAGAAAAGTGGAACTTCAGTCACATGTACTGTCTGTGTGACTTCAGACACGGTCTTTGCCTTCTCTGGGCCTCGGGCTTCTCACCTGGAAAGTAAGGGCAAGCCTCTCAAAGAACTGTGAAGACTGAGACACTGGCAGGAGCCTGCTGCTCTTCCCAGACTCGCCCTGCACGAAGACGGAGACCCCCCGTGTCGAAGACCAGCCCGGTGGGCTGCCAGCTGAGAGGGACCGGAGGATTCCCGGCCTCACATCGTAGACCTGGACTCATCTTGTTTCCTCTTCAGTAAAATGCCTTCCCTCCTACAGGTGTCCCTTCCTCCCCCCAGCCCACCTCGAGTGAGCCATCTCCTCTGCTTTTCTTTAACTCAGTTTGCTCATCTGTAAAATGGGCAATGGTACTGGTGCCTGCCCCAAGGTGGCTGTCAAGATGCAAGGAATTTGCACTCACAGCAAGGACAGGAACAAAGCAAGGACTTGGGGGGATCCATGCCTACCCGCTGCCCGCACTCCCACCATGTGGCACCGGGGGGGCCCCGTGGAGCTGGGCACACCCTTTGTGCAGGCGAATGGCAAGGGCACCCCAGAGCACCCTGCCTCCAGAGGCCGCTGCCTGCCAGGCTGAGCAGCTCAGCTGTACCGGGGCCAGATGCATGGTTCTGCCAACCGCGCCAAGAGAGGCTGTCACTCGGTGGCACAAAGGCAGCTCCTCGCACTCGTGGTGGGCGGGGCCGGGGAAGCGCTCCAACCACCTGGCTGGGCAACTGCTCCTGGGGCGGCCTGGCCCCGCGCCTGGGCACCGCCCCCCCTCTGTGCAGTGGAAGGATGGGGGGAGCGGGGAGGGCAGCAAGATGCCTAGTGGACAAGGAGTAAGCAAGGGCCACAGAATCTGGAGGGAGGGAGGGAGGTAGGGAGGAGAACAGGGAGGTAGCAGGGACAGTAGGAGAAGAAAAGGAGGGAGGGAAAAGCATTAAGGAGGAGCAGCAGACACCTAGTGCCTGCAGGGGCCGGGCCCTGGCCTCACCTACTCCTCACAGAAACTTCCAGGACAGATACAGTTAGGATCCCATTATACAGCCCAGGAAACCAAAGCACAGAGAGATTAGGTAACAGGCCCAAGGTCACACAGCCAGCAGGTGGCAGAGCTGAGATTCGAACCCAGGGCTGCCAGAATCCAGGCTTAGTCATCATGAAGGTGAAGAGGAGGGGAAGGGAGGAAGGGAAGCAGGAAGAAGACTAGATCAAAAAAAAGTGTGAGAAGAGGAGAAAAAGGAGAGGAAGGAGAAAAAGAGAAACAGAAGGAGAGGAAGCAAAGATGGAAGAAGAGAGACATGGGGGTGAGAATTAAGGAGGGAGAGAGGTAAGCAGCGGAGGGAGAAGGAGGCCTCCTTCCGCCCGCCCTCTCTCCTCCCCAGCCTCTCTCACACACTCTCCTCACCTGCAGGGGCTGTTTCCTGGGTCACATACGGGGCTAGGGACCACCCTGACCCCCACGTCAGGCCAGGTTGGTCCTCCGGAAACAGCGGCTTCCCTGAGAGGGGCTGCGGGTCCAGCTGCTGTGGCAAGGCTGTGTTCTCAGACTCACACCCTCCAGCTTCTGTGCGCCTTCCATGTGGGCTACATTATCTAGAGAAGTGAACAGCAGCTCCGAGCCTGGGGCATAGTTGACTCCTCCCTAGCACTACACATCCATGGGGGCCCAGCTGGGTCTTTGGAGCCTGGGGGCCTAAGGTCTGGTCTAGGATGGCCTGAGATCCCTCTGAGATTGTCGTCCAATTTAATTCTGTGTGTACCTGAACTTCTCTGGAGGAGACACTTTGGTTTCCACTAGACTCTAAAGAGATTAGATCTCCCAAAAGGTCATTCTGAGACATTCAGCTCGAACAAACAGTGACTTCATGAATTGAGAAAATCACAGAACAGGGGGCCTGAATCTTGGGACTCTGAGGGCGGGGGCCTGAAGTGTTGTCACCTGTTTATCTCTGTGGCTTGGCACATAGTAGGTGTCCAGTAAATATTTGTGAATGAATGAATGAATGAATGACAGAAAAGACAGAGAGGACAGAGCAACAGGAGCCGAGAAAGGACGGGGGGGATGCCATCTTGATTTGACACTGCAGAACAAATCACCCCCAAACTTAGTGACTCAGAACAAGAGTCACTTAGTAGGTCTCGTGATTTCCCTGGGTCAGGAATTTGGGGCCCATTTGGCTGGCTGGTTTGGGGGCTGCACTCATTTGAAGGTTTGTTTTTTTTTTTAAGATTTTATTTATTTATTTGACAGAGAGAGATCACAAGTAGGCAGAGAGGCAGGCAGAGAGAGAGGAAGGGAAGCAGGCTCCCAGCCGAGCAGAGAGCCCAATGCGGGGCTTGATCCCAGGACCCTGGAATCATGACCTGAGCTGAAGGCAGAGGCTTTAACCCACTGAGCCACCCAGGCGCCCTCATTTGAATGTTTGACCGGGACTGCAGGGTCTGCTTCCAAGGTGGCTCATTCATGGGACAGGCAAGTTGGCCCCAGCTGGAGGTGGGACTTCAGTTCCTTGCCATGCGGGCCTTTCCTTGGGCTGCTTGAATGACTCCATGGAGTGGCAGCTGGCTTCCCCAGAGTGATCGAACCTGAGACCAAGACAGAAGCGCCAGTACCTTTCAGGACCCAGCCTTGGAAGTCCCACTCTGCCATTAGCACAAAACCTTGCTGATTACACGGGTTCACTTTATTATAACTGAACAAGGGCTTGAAAATCAGAAGAGATCATGGGGCCCTGGCAGGGGCTGGAAGCCACAGGGGAGTCCGAGAAGTGAGAAACGAGAGGGAACATTGAGGAAGTCAGATCCCTGCAGGGGACAGCTCTCCCACGGACATTGGCCCTCCTCTGCATAGAGCTGGGGTCGGGTTTCAAGTCCAGCAGGTGAGCACACAGGCCAGGCCAGACTCTACTTTACACTTCATTCCTGGCCACACCTTCCTCTACTATCGCAGCATCCAGACCTGCTAATTCCCATTAACTCTCTAAAAGCAATATGAATTCTCCTAACTGCAAGACTGTTTCTGCTCCTTCCCCTGCCTTGAATGCCCTTCTCACTTCCTCTCCTCTCAGGCTACCTCCTCCAGGAAGTCTCTCCGAATGCCTCCTTAAATGTCTCAGCTGCCTTCCCCAATCCCCAGTGCCACCCCAATGTCTACGTAGACCCCCCTATACCATGTCTGCCTCCCCCTTGCACCGTAAATGCCCTGGGTTGGAGGGTGGGCCCACAGGTACCCATTGCTATGCGCTGAATGCATGAATGATGGCTGGATACATTCCACACACAACAGGGAGCCCCCTTAGGCCTCAGAGAGGCACTGAAGCATGGCTGGGCTTTGGTGTCCCCACTGGAGGATTGTTCGGGAGGCTCCTTCCAGGCCCAAGATTCTGCTATTATATCTCCCTGGAAACATTCAACACGTGGCACCTTGAAATTAGAAGAGATGGGTCAGCGCAGGGTTCAAATCCCAGAGCCTCCCCTTACTTCACTTGCCTGATCTGGGAAATCATTGACCTCTCCATACCCGAGATTCCTCGGTTATAAAAGTGGCTAATGGTCTTCACCTTTGAGGGTAGTTGCAAGGGATGAAAACTAGGGCATGAGAGGGGCTCAGATCCTGGCTCCACCATGGGACTGATCACCTAATCTTTCAGTGCCTCAATTTTCCCATTTAGTAAATGGGGCCAGCTATATTTGAGTTCTCAGGTTGGGTCAGAAACTGCATTCATCCGGGTAAATGCTCCCCCCAGAGCCTGGCACACAGCAGATGCCTGTGGCAGCCATGGATGGGGCACTCAGTCTCCATTCCTGAAGAACGTGTCCTTCAGGTTCAGGGTCAGCAGTGGCAGCACCTTCAGGGTCCCCCTCTGCTTTTGAGTCAGGCCACACCCAGGCAATCCTAGCCAGTGTCTGAGCCAGCGCAGGAACCAGGGACTAGCCATCGCTGCCCGAAGATATCAGGCTCCTATAGGGGGTGAACTCCTCTCCAGAGCTCCCTGCTGGGTTCCCATCGGCGGCTGAGGCTGTCTCCCTCTGTCCTCCTTCCCCAGGAGCCCTGGCCCAGCAAGCCTCTTATCATGCCAGCTCCATCTCAGCGTCCGCACCTAGGGGCACCCAAGCAGACCGAGCATGCAATGCAGTGGTGGTTCTCAAAGTGTCCCTGGGAGGTGTTGGCAGCAGCATCTCCCGGGAACCGGCTCGACACGCACACATGAGGATTTTGAGCACGGCTGTCATGGAGGGGAGCTACTGTTAAGACATCACAGTAGCAGGATGGCCAGAGCGGGGCTGTGTTTTGTGGAAAGGGGAGAATGCTCACCCCCCAGGTCCCGCCCTCTCCCAAATCCAGAGGAGTAAACCAACAGGCCCCTCTCCCTACCCCACTTGGGGGAGGGGTCCAGTCCAGGCCTCCAGCTGGAGACTTCACAGGCTTTGGGTTTGTGAGGCTGCCTATAGCCCTGCCTTCTTCCTCCCTGCTCCCCACCCCTCCCTTTCCCTTTCCTCCCCAGGGGCACCCCAGCCCTGTCTGCCTGCCTCCTCTTTGTCTGCCAATCTGTCTCCATCCCAAGATGAGTCCTGGGCCTCCGCCAGCCAGTCTGTGCTCCACCTCAGGACCTGGAGGGAGAGGCCTCTGGGCTCCCAACTGCCTCTCACTTACCCCGGGGAGAGGTCCAGGGATGGTTCGTGTTACTCCCAACTGCCTCTCACTTACCCCGGGGAGAGGTCTAGGGATGGTTTGTGTTACGGGCCTCCTGGCCCCAGCCTCAGTCAACAATCACCCCTCCTGATCAGGAGCCATACTCTCCCCTCCAGGCTGCTTAAAACCTCATCATGTAACAAGTAAGGAACTAGGGAACAGAGAGGTATAGAGGCTCACCTGAAGTCACACAGCAAGAAAGGGGAGCGGCCAGGATTTTGATCTTGCTCTCTCTTTCCACCTCAGCACCCCCACTCTCAGGTCCCAGCGGGTGGCAAGTTACAATAGTGAGGTGGTCACATGTGACAGGGATTCTGTTGGCCTCAAGGCCTTTGTGGGCTTGTCCTTCTCCCTGACTCCACAGCCCATCAGAAAAGGCTCAGAGACAGGCGGACACTTGACAGAGCTGCCTTTGTTTTTCTAACCTGGCAGGAGGGTGATGGGCTGGGGCCTTCCTTAATGGGTACCCAGCATATCCCCTGTCCAGCCCTGCCTCAGGGAACCCTGGAAGGCGAGGGCCAGAATATGAGTGGCACTAAGGATAGGCACGTTTCCTGAGCGCTATGTGGCAGGCCTGGTCGGCACAGCATCTGCAGACACCGTCCTGTGCAACCCTCAGCAGGACCCCATGACGAGATGCGCTTATTCACAGATTCAGTCACAAGCCTCAGAGAGGCTAAGAGTCTTACCCATAACGGTCCTAAACTCACCTGTCCATTTTACAGATGGGAAAATTGAGGCCCAGAGCAGTGGCATGATTTCTTCAAGGACACACACCTCGTGAGTGTCAGAATCCACCTTTTCTGGGCAGCTTACTTAACGAGAGCAATCAGAGTCTTTTCATACAGCATGTCCTGGTTTGTGGCTCTCATCACGTCTCAGGAAGGCAAGGGTTCTGTTGTTCAATGGTTGTTTGGGGAGTCCTATAGGATGTGCCAATTTAGTTCTAAGAGCTTGATAAATATTCGCTCATTTAATGCTCACAAATACCTTACAAGGTGGTTGTATTGATTATCCTGCTTTTGCAAATAAGGAAACTGAGGGAGCTTAAGTAATCTGCCTAAGGTCACACAGTCAGGATTCAAATTTGGGGCTGCTTGAGGTTTTAAGCATTATGATGTCCTGTCCTTTAACAGCTGGAAAACCTGAGGCTTGAGGAGAGGACATGACTTGCCTACAACCCCTGTCTCCAGCCCAGGGCTGGCCCCCATCCCAGCAGTGTCCTTTCTCGTCGTCCACATTAGTTGATTAGCAAACACTGACTGGGAACCTTTTTTGCGGGAGCAACCCCAGCAGCCGCCTTGCCCGAAACATACCCACAATACAGAGGGATGAACAGGTTCATGAGGGCACCAGAGGTGGCCATGGGGACACCTGGCAGGACACTGACTTACTCTGGAAATAAGGAAAAACTTGTAGAAGTCTGATCCTTGAGTAGAGTCTCCAAGTTCAAAGGGTAACTTTGCCAGGAGGACAGGGCGGAGTGAGGTAGCCCAAGCTGAGGAAGCAGTATGCGCAAAGGTCAGCAGCAGGAGAGAGAAGGCAAGTTGTCGGAAGAGTTCTGTTCAGCCCTAAGTGAGGGTGAGGACAGAACAGGCTGAACAAAGACGATGGCAGGAGGCCCCTGAGGGAATCAGGACACTGGAGTCCCGGCCACAAATCTGCCCCTGTGTCACAGAGTGACCTCAGTATCCATACATATGGTGGAGGGTGCCCTGCCAGCTCCCGCTTTCAGCTGATGAAGTCAAGGTGGATTTGAACAGGAGGACTGTTTGGATGGGAGAGCTGGAGGCAAGGAAAGAAGGGCATTCTAGCCATGCCTGAGTGGCTAAGTTGGTTAAGGGGCTGCCTTCAGCTCAGGTCATGATCTCAGGGTCGAGCCCCACATCCAGGCTCCCTGCTCAGCGGGGAGCCTGCTTCTCCCTCTCCCTCTGCCTGCCACTGGGCCTACTTGTGCTTTCTCTCTGTCAAATAAAAAAATAAAATCTTAAAAAAAAAAAAGAAAAGAAAAAGAAAGAAAGAAGGGCATTCTAGAGAGTCCCCTAGAAGCTAAGGTCCAGAGGAAAGAAACTTCAGGGCAGGTGTTGAAAAAGGACAGGAAATGGCTTCTATCAAGTGTCCCCAGGATGGTGTCCATAGAGGAAAGCATGCAAAGAACTCATATCAGTCTGGACTCTTCAGTCACAAGTGAAAGAAAAAGAAATTATTGATTTATATAACTAAGAAGGCCAGGTTATGGGCTTCAGGCATGGCTGAATCCAGTGCTGACATTGTGTGTGTGTGTGTTTTAAAATTTTATTTATTTATTTGAGAAAAAGAGACAGAGTACAAGCTAGGGAGAGGGGCACAGAGAAAAGGAGAAGCAGGATCCCATGGACCAGGGAGCCTGACATGAGGCTCGATCCCAGGACCCCAAGATCATGACCCCAGCCAAAGGCAGATGCTCAACCAACTGAGCCACCCAGGCACCCCCAGGTGCTGACATGTTCTGTCTTGCCCTCCATCTTGATTTTGATTTCTTTTTTTAAACTTTATTTATTTATTTAAAGATTTTATTTATTTATTTGACAGAGGGAACCACAGCAAGAGAGGGAACACATGCAGGGGGAGTGGGAGAGGGAGAATGCTTCCTGCTGAGCAGGGAGCCTGATTGGGGGCTGGGATCACAACCCAAGCCAAAGAGATGCCTAACAAGTGAGCCACTCAGGGGCCCCTATTTATTTATTTTTAGAGAGAGAAAAAGCATGTGCAGGCACAACTGAGCAGGACAAGGGGCAGAGGGAGGATCTCAAGCAAACTCTCTGCTGAGGGCAGAGCCCAACACAGAGCTTGATTCCACAACCCTGAGATCATGAGCTGAGCCCAAACCAAAAATCAGATGCTCAACTGGCCGAGCCACCCAGGCGCCCCTTGACTTTGATTTCTTCATTGTTAGTCTCACTCTCAGGGAGACTCTAACCTCGTGGAGGCAAAGGTGGCCACCCATAGCTCCAAAATCCATCACACAAACTACACTGGTGGAAAAAAAAGATTCACAGACCCTCCCATGACATTCTCCTGGACCCTTTCCTTTCCCTCCCATCTACCATTAGAGTCATCCTCAAATCTTATTGGATCTGTCTATAAAAGGGGGTGCCTGGGTGGCTCAGTGGGTTAAAGCCTCTGCCTTTGGCTCAGGTCATGATCCCAAGGTCTTGGGATCAAGCCCCGCATCAGGCTCTTTGCTCAGCAGGAAGCCTGCTTCCCCCCACCCTCTCCACCTGCCTCTCTGCCTACTTGTGATCTCTGTCTGTCAAATAAATAAATAAAATCTTTAAAAAAAAAAAAA
>ML102593.1:0-13260 GCA_003697995.1 Taxidea taxus jeffersonii
GCTAGACTGAGTTCTCTTCTTGCTGTGTTCTAGGAAAACAACACACCAGGAAAACAACAAGGTTGGCAGAGCAGCATAGATGCCAGTAGTGGTAACAGAGCCTGAGAACAGGCACTAAGAAGAATTCCTAATATCAAGTGCACAGAGAGAAATGAGATTCTGGAATGTAGGCAGGCTCCAAGATGCTATTCAACCAAGGGCTTTCAGACACCTTCCTCTGACTAATAGCCACATTACCTGGACCATTGTTTTATTAATCCAGTATCCACCATCAAATGGTGGATACTGATGAGGTTCCTTTCTTATGCACTCTTATAGAGCAATACTCTTTTCCTCCAAAATTCTTACCTCACATCTTTTTAGGGTGGTTAATTGAGTAGCTTTTGTTTCTACATAGAAAGCCAAAAGCTCCATAAAAGCAGGATTCTTTTTTTTTCAGTGTTCCAAGATTCAATGTTTATGTACAACACCCAGTGCTCCGTGCAATATGTGCCCTCCTTAATATCGACCACCAGGCTCACCCATCCTCCCACCCCAACCCTTCCAAAATCCTCAGTTTGTTTCTCAGAGTCCACAGTCTCTCATGGTTCATCTCCCCCTCCGATTTCCCCCAACTCACTTCTCCTCTCCTTCACCCAATGTCCTCTGTGTTATTCCTTATGTTCCACAAGTAAGTGAAGTCATAGGATAATTGAGTTTCTCTGCTTGACTTATTTCACTCAGCATAATTTCTTCCAGTTCCATCCATGTTGATACAAAAGTTGGATAATCATCCTTCCTGATGGCTGAGTAATATTCCATTATATATATGGACCACATCTTTATCCATTCTTCTGTTAAAAGTAGGATTCTGACTGAATTTTGCTTCTACTTCTTACCAGATTAACTCACTGTAGTTAAAATGATAGGGTACAAAGCAAAGGTTGTATCTAGATATGAATGTGTCACACTATGTCTGAATAAAAAGAGAACAGATACAGAGCCAGAAACAAGTTTGTTGAAAACTTTTGTAATTGTTTTACATATAAGACTGTAAGCAGAGGATTCATTCATTTCTTATAGAATCTTACAACAAACTTGAAAATGCAGTCTGTAGAATTTTAAATGCCACATGCATTTATTATTTTTCTTTTTTAATTGAAAAACAAAGGAAATGGAATTTATCATTATGTTTGTAGGGCATGAATCCATATAGGGACTATAAAACTGGATCAACAAAATATAATATTTTTTCATTCTCTTTGCTGAAAATATTTAAGAAGCAATTAAAGAATATTCAATCAAAAATTTTAATTAGAAAATACATCAATGTGCCAGACAGCTAACAAAAATAACAAAATTTTTGTTATAACAAAACAAAAATGTTATTTTGTGATATATGTGTTACTTGTCAGCTTTTAAAAATCTGTAATTTAGGGACACCTGGGTGGCTCAGTTGGTTAAGCAGCTGCCTTCGGCTCGGGTCATGATCCCAGCATCCTGGGATCGAGTCCCACATCCGGCTCCTTGCTCAGCGGGGAGCCTGCTTCTCCCTCTGCCTCTGCCTGCCTGTGCTCGCTCTCTCTCTCTAACAAATAAATAAATAAAATCTTTAAAAAAATCTGTAATTTACTGTGATTTCTTTTCCTATAATCACAATTTTACACTATTTTTCTGAATGAGGGGTCCCCCAAATCTGGGTCTGTCTATGCACACTCCCATTTTTCTGTACACATTTAGGTAAAAAACAGTTTAAATGAAAGTTTAATGAGATTATAAATTTGTTTTAAAAAAGTCCCAAATTGATATAGAGTTAATTCTTCTTTCCTTCTTACTTAGGGTATATTTCAGGTTGGAAAACTGCAGTCAGGAAAGGAAAGGTTTGTGGATTTCTTCTATATTTTCCTATCCTATCTTCTCTTTTCTTTCCATCCATTCCCTTCCTGGCCAGCAGTTTCTGACCCCTCATAGGTCAGAAGGGAGTGGTAAAGAGAGATCTTAATGGAATCTCGTTATCTGGTTTCCTGTTCTCTGAGCCTGGCAGATTCTGTCTCAATAGATATATTTTGATAGGCTGTCACACAGTTCTCCACTGGGTTCCTCTCTCCACAGATCCCTTGATTCAGAAAGATGCGAAACATGTCTCCTTTGAGCAGCTGCTATTGATTCCTTCTTGACCAAAGGTGTTCACCTCCAAAATCTTGTTGCTGGATCCTTCTGCACCTCCAGGATCAGAAATAAACCATCTCTCTCTCTCTCTCTCTCTCTCTCTCTCTCTCTCTCAACTGGTCCACATTTGATCCTTAAGAAATCTTGCATCCCTTGCTCCAACATGTCCTGACTCCAGTGCTAAAACATTGGACAACTCTTTTGGCTTACAGATTTCCCAGGTAAGGGGTCAGATTACTCCTAACTGTGTAGTGATTTCCTCAAAAATCTCCTCTCACTAGATTAGAGGTGATATGTAGTAGATCACCGGCTACCTCTCCCTTTTTACGGGTCTTGACCTGGCTGAGGGGTCAAAAACTCATCTACCAGTTCCTCAGGATCATTTCCATTGATCAATATGCAATCAGCAATTTGTTACTTCGTTTTGAAATTTCTAGTCAATTATATTTTGGGGCTTAGTCATAAGCTCAATTTTAACATCCTGTTATAGGTTTCATTGCCTTTGCTTCATTTAATGGTATGCAGCTCCTTTGTTTTTTGGACCACAAAATTCATTATCTGTAAAGAAAGACATGGTCTTTTTTAATGTCAGATATTGCATGTTCAAATTGGCTCACTCTTTTGCTTTCACATTTTTTTTTCATTTTTCATTACTTTGGAAGAAATCAAATTGTGCCAAAATATTTTTGCCCAATGGATGGGCCTATATACATAAAAATTAATTGATTAATTAATTCCTTCAACATCAAGTATATATTGAGTCTTTTGTGCAAAGCACTCTACTAGGCACAAAACAATCAATACAATTCAAAACAAGTGAAAGGAGATTGTTCTACATCTATTTCTCATCTTCTCAACCATCTTTTTTTGTCTAAACTCTTCCCAAAATCCAGAGAAGCTAGAGCCAGCCTAGTAGGAGGATGTTGCTAATGACACATCAGTGATTTCCTTCAATGCAGTATTAAACTCTCAGTAGATTAGAACTGAGAATCTCTTTCCCTCATGTTCCCAAAAGAGAGTTACTCTCTTAGAAGCTTTTATTCATCATCTCACAGGTGCTAGATTCCAATATGGTGGCCTTTCTTCCCAGGAATACATTATACATCCAGTGTAAATTTCCATTGCTCCCTGACACTGGAATTTTCTTCTTAATATCCCACTTGGACTCTAATTTTGAAATTGATTATATTTTTATTAAATTAGGTCCCATAGGCTCCATGATTTGATAGAATCTTCATAGGTCTGATTGCTAATAGAAGCTGGTGACTAATTCTCAAGTCTTAGAAAACATTTTTTCTATCTTGGGGTTGGGTTTGGCAAGGATCCTTTTCAAGAGCCCTGAAAGAAGACAGAATCCTTTTCTTGAAGTGTTAACTTTCTCAATCAAGACAGGCTCTGTTGAGAGTTGGATCCCTCCCCAGTGCTCTTTGCTTTAGATGGGGGGGGGGTTGGGGTGGAGGGGTAAATTTCCTTCCTGGAACCCAGGCGAATAAGGAGTGACCTTACATGTCTCCTCTGAGAGACTTCTGGGAAGAAGTTGCAGCTGCCATTTTAGTTTTCATACAGACAGTATCCTGTGTCTTTTTTCTTTTTCTTTTCCTTTTTTTTTTTTATGGCTTCAAGGAGTAAAATCAAATATATCTTCTTTATGACCATGCCAGATTCTGCATTTTGCTAAGCACTAAAGGTTTTTTTAGGTCTTAAAACAAGTGTCAGGGGTTTTAATTCTATAAAAAAGAAAGAACTGGATGTTCTGAAGGCAGACCACATGGTCGCCACTTAAAGTACAAGTTTATAGCATATGGCTGAAACTTTCTAGTAATGCTGAAATGATTTTGTGTAAGTGTACTGTTTCCAAATATTTTTCAGGATTCATTTGGGAATGATTAAACTAATGTTACATCTTTTCAGTGTTATGAAAAAGATGACTTTTAATCGGAGAGAGATTTCAGCAGATCACTGAGGAAATGAAACCAACCTGGTCCTCTTCTCCTGGTATGTGGAGGGAAAGGGCTTTTGTTATTAGGGCACCTCAGGACACTCTGGGTGTCTGCTACGTATCCAAAAGAATGAAGAGCATGCACCCTTTGGAACTCCCTGGAGAGTTTAGAACTGACTTTTAGTTAAAGCAGGGTATTGCTATCATGCCCATGACAACCTTGGAACTCTCAGAAGGCATGCCACCAATTTGCTCTGCAGTCTCAGCAAGGATATGCTTCATTGCATTATACAAATATACAAATGAAATGAAAAGGACTGGTCAGAGCCATCTGGGAATAGGTCAAGAGAGGAATCTGCAAGGAATACCTAGCCAAGAGCTAAATGGGTGTTATGAGGACAGTGTGCCTATTGGGGGGACCCCTGCATGCATTTGGACAACCCCATGCTGACAGGGAGGTCTCCTGAATGTTTTATATACTGGCTACAGTCCCATGAATGCTGGCCTAAAATCATTGATACATAATGAAGAGAGACACAGCTTACCCAAGGTAAATTCAAGAGAGGAAAAAGCAAAGCAGATGTAGATAAAAAATAATTTATAAGTCTCTGGGTTACTGCCCTTATTGGTTCAAGGAGGGAAGAAGGCAGGGCTGCAGAGAAAGTTCCAGGATTGTTAGAAGACATTTATAGACTAGTCTTCTTGACTATATTAATCCAATTCCAACTTAATATAGTCATATAAGTCTTAAGAACATGCTACTCTATGGATTCATTGAGAGTGTGTGTGTGTTTGTGTGTGGGGGGGGTCTAAGTAAAGAGATCGATTTATTTATTTATTTATTTATTTAAGTTTTTTTAATGTAATCTCTACACATAATCTCTTGAACTCACAAGCCTGACATCAAGAGTCACATGTTCCACTGAATGAACCAGCCAGGCACACCTAAGAGATTTATTATAAGAAAGCCTGGTGGCGGGTATTATGGAAGGCACGTATTGCATGGAGCACTGCATGTAGTGTATAAACAATGAATTTTGGGGCACTGAAAAATAAATAAATAAATAAATAAATAAATAAATAAATAAATGGCTCACACTATTATAGAGGTAGGCAAATCCCAAGATCTGCATGGTAAGGCAGCAACCAGGAGACCAAAGATCGAGTGTTTCCATTTGTGTCTAAAGGCAGGAAGAAAGCCAATGTTTTAGTTTGAGGGCAATAATTCAGTAAGAATTCTCTCTTACTCAGAGCACCAGCATTTTTGTTCTATTCAGGCCCTCAACTAATTGAATGAGGCCCACCCACATTAAAGAGAACAAGTTGCTTTACTCAGTCTACCAATTTAGATATTAATGTCACCCTAAAATACCCTCACAGAAACAATCAGAAGAATGTCTAACCAAATAGCTGGGCACCCTGTGTTCCAGTCAAGTTGACACAAAATTAAATATCACAGCTCCACCCCTTATCAATTTGGCACCCACATGCATCTCCTTAAACTATAGTTAATCTCCACATGAAGACAATAATAAGGTCATAATTCTAGCTAATATGATACAACTGTTTTGCATATAACCAAAAATTCACTAACCCCTTCCTCAAAAGAGAAAGTAAATACTTGAGTAGTGTTTACTCTTCTCCTTGGTATCTCACTACTCAGATACCATGATGTAAAGTTAACAATACTTAAATACCACAATATAAAATCAATATATCTTATGTTACATGATAAAGGGATTAGAGAGAAAGTAAATATATTTAAATATAAATATACAAATATACATACACATAATCATATGCATAACAAAATAAGGAAGAATATTGATGACAATCACAGTCCTCATTTCTGTAACTGCTTACATGGTTGTAATTCATATTTATAAGTACCTTCATCCACTGTCCATTCCGTATTTTCTTTGCCTTAAGCAAGTACCTCAGCTGGAAGTGGTTCTTTATATGGTGAGGTGACCCAAAGTTTTATTCATTAAGAGTTTGGGCCATGAGTAGCCCTACTTGGACTGGGTTGTTGTAGTTTTCTATTGACCTTAATCACAGGGCATAGTAATAAGAGATGCCTTATATTCCAAATACACTCTTGCTTACCTTTATACTGGAATAGTAATCCAATTTCCCCTTGGTAATTGGGATCTATCACCAAATCCGCACAGTAACTCCCTTCTTAGTCTGTTGATTCAGAATCATGAGGAGTCCAAGGTGCCAACGCAGCAGTCTTAATTTCTGTTACAATGAAATCATTGCTGTGTCTCCTGAGAGGATCATTCCTCCCTTTGGAGCTAAAACTTCTAGGTCTGCAGAGCATAAGATCACAAGAATAGGAAGCAAAAATTTTGCTAATGGGTCACTAGGGATAGTAGTGCCACATCTATTTCTACCTCTTAATTGCTAGACCCGTGAATCCTAGCTATATCAGAGAAGTGGTACCACATATTAGATGCTGATTTAGAGCATATATGGCCTTCTAAAGAACCTTGCGTCAGCTCGGCAAGGCATTTCCATCTAGCTTGTACTGTGATGGGGTCCTCAAATGCCATTCTGCCATTATCTCAAGAGAGTTGCTTCAGGGTGGTGAGGGACATGGTAAGACCAGTGAATTCTATGAGCATGGGTCCATTGCTGCACTTCTTTTGATGTGAGGTGAGTTCCTTGACCAGAAATGCTGCTGTGTGAAATTTCATAATGGTGGATGAGACATTCTATAAGTCCAAAGATGGTAGTTTTAGCAAAAGCCCTGCATGCAGGGAGGGCAAATTTATATCCAATGTGTCTATTCCAGTATGAATAAAAGGTTTCCCCTTTCATGAGGGAAGGGTCCAGACAGCTGGCTGATGATTCTGGGAAACAGTGCTATATCAAGTCTTCAGTGTTGGTCTCTGCTGTGGATACATGGGCATTTAGCAGCAGAAGTAGTCAGGTTGAGATTGCTGAGTTTCAGAAGTGTATGTTTTGACCTCATGTTTAACCTTCATCCCTGCCACCATGGTCACTTTGTTCATGTGCCTATTGGGCGATGACTGGGGTGCCTGGGGAAAGACATTGACTAGTATATACGGAACAGATAATTCTATCCACATTGTTAAAATCCTCTTCTGTTGAGGTCACCTTTTGGTGAGTCTTACAGCGGTATGCAAATTTCTTCATGTTTTTACCCATTCAGAGAAGTCTATTCACTTATCTCTTCCCCAAATTTCCTTTTCATTAGTTTTCTAATCATATTCCTTCCAAGTCCTTCGCCAGCCAGCCAAACCATTGGCTGAAGACCATAAATCAATGTAAAATCACATGTCTAGCCATTTCTCTTTCCAAGTAAAGTGATCAACCAGGTGCACTGCTCAGAGTTCTTCCTGCTCTTAAGATTTTTTCTCACCACTATCCTTTAGGGATGTCCAAGAAAGGGGCTATAGGGTTGCAGCTGTCCACTTTCTGGTGGTGCCTGCATATAAGGCAGAACTACCTGCAAGTGAGGCCCAAGTCTTCTCTGCCAGCTGATGGTAAAGGACTCTTCTAGGGTACTGGTGCAGGCTGACAGAGAAAAGCTATTATAGTAGGAGTAGAGACTATGGGAATTTGGGCCACTTTGTCATATAACTTACTTGTGTCTTCATGGTATACTTGGTCCTGATCATGTATATAATCACTTGTATCTGATGAAGTACTGCTGTGCACACCCATGGTGGTGGGGGGTGTGTCAGATAACACCCAGTTCATGATTGGTATCCCAGGTCACATGGTAATGTTTTGGTCTATAGTCAAGTGTCCAGTCTCTACAAGGTAGCAGGCCAAGAGTTGTTTCTGAAAGGGAGAGCAGTTATCCACGGAAATGGCAGTATTGTGCAGCAATTCACCTATAGAGACCTGCAAAAGGCTCCAAAACAGCATCCCTAAGTGCTACTGACACTCAAATACCATTGGATTAGCTGGATTAGATGGCCCAAGTGGCAGAGCAGCTTGTACAGCCACCTGGACCCATTGCAGAGCCTTTTTGTTGTTGCTCAAGTTGCTCAAGATTGACAACTTTTCAGGTCACTCAGTAAGTGGCCTGGAGTAATAGACTCAAATGAGGAATATATTGCTTCCAAAATTTAAAATAAGTGGCCCTAAAAAGGACCACTTATCTTCCACCTTAGAAAATATATTTTGACATGCTTCATACCATTGGGGTCCTGGAAACCTCACTGCAATAAAAGAACCCTAAAGTTTAGTTGGATTTATTTGCCATCCTCTGACATGTAAACATCTTACCAATAAGTGTAGAAGAGTTGCTACTTCTTTCCCACTAGGTCCAATCAGCACAGTGTCATCAATGTAATTGACCAGTATGATATCTTATAGAATCGAAAGGTGATCAAGATTCCTGAAAAATAAAATACAACATAAAGTGGAAGAATCGACATACCTCTGAGATAGGACAGTGAAAGTGTATTGCTGGTCTTGCTACCTGAAAGCAAGTTGGTTCTGGTGGGCTTACGGACCCTGATGAACAAAAAGGCATTTTCCAGATCAATAGCTGCAAACCAGGTACCAGGGTATGTGCAAATTTGCTCAAGCAATAATAACGTATTTGATATAGCAGTTGTAATGGGAATTAGGCTTGTAATAGTCCACTATCATTCTTCAAGGTCCATCTGTCTCCTCTGCAGTTCAAATAGGCAAGATGAGGGGGGATGTGGTAGGAATCACCATTTCTGCATCTTTCGTGTCCTCATTGGTGCCACCAATTTCTGAAATCCCTCCAAGAATGCTGTATTGCTTTTGGTTTACTATTTTTCTAGGAAGAGGCAGTACTAGTAGCTGTCACTTGGCCTTTTTCATGATAATAGCCTCACTCCACAGGTCAAGGGCCAATGTGGGGATTCTGCCACCTGCTGTGTACATCTATTCTTATCATGCATTCTAGAACTGGAGAAATAACCACAAGGTGGTTCAGGGACCCACTGGGCATACTACTAGATAAACCTGAGCTAAAGTCTCACCAACTTGATCTCCATAAACCCCTACTCTGAGTGTATCATAGTGATATTTGGGGGCTCCTCAAATTAGTGTCAGGTCAGAGCCAATGTCCAGCAGTCATAAAAATTCTGATTATTTATCTCCCCCCCAATGCACAGTTATCTTGTATAAAAGGCTCTAGGCCCCTCTGGAGAAGATTAAGAGTAAGAGTAACAACATGAATTTTTGACAGTGTGTTTGTCCTCAATAGGACCCAGCCTCCTCCTTCATTCAGGGAGTTCTGTAAACTGACTCAAGTTTTGAGATTGGCTGAGAGGCTGTGAGTCTGTTTTTATGATTTAAGTTAGGGTTTTGTTCACTTAACAAAGACGCTGTCTTCTTTTTGAAACTGAGAGGTCTCCTCTCTGTATTATAAATCTTGGCACCTTTCTTCCTATGAGTGTGTTTGCTTTAGTGTCTGTTGAGCCTACCAGATCTCCTAGTATCACAGGAGCTAGCATTTATTCTATGACTACTATTGACAGGTACTATTTTGAGTGTTTTGCCTATTATTTATTCCCTACCTACCTCTTATTAGTGAAGAAGTTGCCCAAAGTTGTATGGGCAATAATATAAATATTGTGTGAACCCTCAGAGTCTAGCTTTTACCCAGTCTTTCTAGGCTAGCCAGAAAAGAGCATGGAAAGAGACTTAGGAGTTTTGTAGTTCCTAGGATCTCTTATCTTTTTTTTTTCTGAATAGTGTCAGAAAGGCCACTGATTATAAGGCAAGTTGGCTGTTTTAAATTATGTTCCAGTTGCTTATCTGTATCTTCCCCCAACATACCCCATGTCCAAAGGAGGAAGGTCCCTCTCTCTACCCAAGACTAATTTCTCTCTCCTTAACTAAATCCTACCTTGTTCCATCAAAAAAGAAAAAAACAAACCCTCTTGCCTATATCTTTAATCTTCCTGTCTCTCCAAAGTATTTTCCTTTCCACAGGTCTGCTCTACTTTTGGAAACAAAATACAACAAAAAACATAACAGCAAAAACTTTCCTCAAGCCTATGTATTTCTCTGAGTTCAATTTTGCCACTTTTTGTTTTCCTCTTTGCCAGTTGAATATCCATAAATAGGGATCTACACTTGCTTTTATCACTTTATAACCTCCCATTTCCTCTGCAACCCAGGTAAAGCCCCCAGATTATCACCAAAATACTGCTGCTCCCACCACCTACAATTTCTTAGTTCCTGACCCAACAGTCTTTTTTCATGTGGCATTATTGAGGATATCTTCATTCTTGAAACCCTCCTTTCCCTTAGTCTCTGACACCTCTCTTTCCTTGTTCTTCTCTTCTCTCTGCCTGATGCTAAAATCTTAGTTTTCCTGGGTTTTTGATCACAGGCTTCTCTTTCCGCTCTCCATGGTAAGCCTCAGTAATGTTCCCTCATCTCCTTGTCTGCAAATCACTTCCTTCCCATTGGTGGAGCTGTCCAAATCAGTAACCTCTTAGGGGAATCTCTTGGCTCTTCCTTCTTTTTTGAATCCAGCTTATATATAAACTTTATTTCTTGAAAGTATATCAAACCCATCCTTTCACTATTCCACTGCTTTGCCTTAGGCATCTTTCCTCTCTCATTCTCTAAGCCACTACAATGATCTTCTATGTCTTCCTGCCTTATTTTCTCAAATCTGTCTTCTGAAGAGACCACTCTAAAATATATTTTGTCACTTTCCTGTTTTCAAACCTTCAGTGACTCACTTGTTACCTGCAGGATAAAATCCAAACTCATTAGCAGGGCATGGAAAATCATTCATGATCTGTCTTTTGACCTCTTGCCAAATTATCTCCTACCAACATCTGCCATTCCAAACTGTTTTCAATTGCTGGAATATACCATGCAATCTTACCTCTCTGTCTGCTTCATACACACTCGTTCCTCTGTTTGAAATTCCATCATGCATTCATTTGACAACTCTTGAACATCATTCAAGCCTTAGTCAACCCCCCGCCCCCGCCGCCAGCCAATGATTCTTCCACAACTCCCTCAAGCTGGTTCAGGCCTTTCTTCTTCCATGCCTCCATTTCTTTCATAGTGATTTGTACACCTGTAACTATAAGGATTCCACAAGCCTCTCACTTGTTGATCCAACAAGTATTTTTCAAGCTTTCACTGTTCAAAGCACTGGGGATATAGCAAAGAACAATCATATGAATCCTGTCCTCAGAGTGCTTACATTCTAGTGGGGTTAGTGAATTTACTTTTTAACAACTGTTAGCTAGATGAGTGGGCAAACATTTCCATAATTTCATTTTTAAAGCGTTTCACCAGGAGATGTTATCAGATCTCAGTAATCCATCTATGTACTTCTGTCTCCCTCAATCACAAGAGAAAGCCCTATGGAATGAATCCTCAAGAACATTTTGTACTTGGAAGTCTCCTGACCCTAGTCAGGAACCTAGATACTTAATGATGTCACTGATGGGGATAAGGAGTGGTGATCCTGGTGGATGAAACTAACCAAATAGTTGTGAACGTTGTAATAGGAACTCAAAGCCATTCTGTCTGAAAGAGACCTGCAGTTTCCAAAATTTCTCCAGAAAAGATGAGATGAAAGCAAGGACAAGTAGGATAACTCAGGTGATAAAACTGGCCAGTGGTAAAAAAATTAATACATAAATAATGACCGACATGCAAGTGTAAGTGATACGAGTCTGGTTGTGGTATGATGTGCTATGAGGCTTATATCCAAGGCCTGAAAGAACATGATAAATCAAATAGCCAAAGAAAGACTTTAAAAAATAATCTTGCAGATATTTGACTGACTCAGTTGGTAGAACATTCAACTCTTCATCTCAGGGTTGTGATTTCAAGTCCTACACTCAGTGTAGAGATCACTTAAAATCTTTTTTAGAAAACATTTTAAAACATAATCTTGATCAAGTTATTATTGTGTGTCTACTCTGAGGTTACCCTACTGTAGCTCTGATGCTCTGAAGACAGGAAGATAGTTCCTACATTGTGCCTGCCCAACAGGAGCCAGTGGACCTCAATTAGCAAAAACAAAGATCCCAATACAAGCAATTCAGAACCTACATTCTACCTGGAGTGTGATACCTTGCCCTCCCTTATCATTGGAATATGAGGTAAGGATTATTGTACTTATTTTATGCATCAGGGTCTTGTATATAAACCCAGGTTGCCCTCACTCTTAACACAAGACGTATGCTGAGGCATCAGTAATGCCTAAGTAACTTGAAGGGATGGGCATTTCCAGACTTGAGACCATGAGGGTCCATCTTCTCTGAACAGGAATTTGAGCCCCCCTTTTATTTTCCTAATGGGAATTGATTGGGAAACTGCAAATTTCTGGAGATTAATCCATGACCAGAGTCTCTTGTTTTTTTAATTCACCTAATGTGCATTCAGTTGTGTTATAAAGGATTTGAACATGCAATGGCTTTTGAAAACAATAGCAACAAGAAGAAATTCTCCAGCCCACACTTATACTTGGCAAACTGAGCCCTGGCCCGAGGCAGGATGTGAGAAAAAATATAATTAGCATCCATTTAGCCATTGACTCTCAGACCACAGTTTCTTGCCCTGGTATTAATCAATGCACATTTAGCCCTAGCCAGTGTACACAACCCCAAGGCTCACAGTTTCTCTGTCTTCTCCACCCACCCCCTGGCTTTCACAAACAATAGAGCTAAAAAGAACTTTCAGGTAGAGCCTTGGTCTCATTAGATCACTCCATGGCAAAGACAGAGGAAAGTGTTTGGGATGGCAGGTTTTCCAACACTTGGGGAATCCAAATCCAGACAGACACCCAGAAAGCAGCCAAGCATTCTTTGGTGGGGAGGGTTCCAGCAGGCAGCTTCTTAGCTTAGTAATTGCTCATGCACCACGCAGGGCTCCTCTGGCTGAGCTGGGACTCCCTAGCTACAGCTGTACTGAAATCTCCTCCAGTCTAGATGAAGCAGACAGTCCCTCCTTTGGTGTGCTCCGGGAACACCAGTACCCACAGACAGAGTCCAGGCACAGGCAGAGATATTTAACTATTTTGTCCCTTTTTGTTCATGATTATTCTTAATTCTTAAAATAAAATGCCTGTGACTACAAGGAAAGTAGTTACATCAAAAGAATCACATATTTGCAGAATGAAATTTGTCATGTAGTAATATATGTGTTTAATATATGTATTTAAGAGTGAATTACAT